>JAFMSR010000263.1:0-63579 GCA_022818135.1 Saxidomus purpurata | reverse complement strand
GACTATCTGGTTTGTGCATTTACAATTGAGTAAAAACAAAATAATATCAAACAGGGAATGCCACGTCCAAAAACGCAGCCTCCCAAAACCGCCCCCAGCACCCAGAAGTGCACACCACCAACACACACACACACACACACACACACACACACACACACACACACACACACACACACACACACACACACACACACACACACACACACACACACACACACACACACACACACACACACACACCACATGACACACACACATATACACTACCAACACACACTAGCATACAAAGCAAACACACAGGACAAAACGAACAATTAAAAGGAAGACAGTGGGGCACCGCCTTGGAACGGTCAGTGGCAAAAACACCACTGGGGAGCTTAAACCGGTTTATGGTGCGCACCCACCTCACCTTACCCCCACCATGTTCCAAAGTCACAGGACAGTGTAAATAAAAGTAATCCCGCTAGGTGAATCTCTAACACACGCAATGGAAACAAAAAGGCATGGTTGTAAAACACAAAAATGCTCGGTATAAATATATAAAAGGCAAACCTTGAGAACCAAAAAAGTATGTACTCAATGCCTTTGCAGAAGGCAGAGCACCAAGAGAAACACCCTTAAGGGCCCGACGAAACAGGCCAGAGGACAGAAATCAAAACAGTTTCGTCCCAGTGGGATTTAAAAACTGCCCATCACAGAGCTCCTCCCCTCTTCCGTCAGACACAATCAAAGAGGGGAAGCATAGCGTCCAACTGTAAACGGGTTGAACACCAAACATGCGGTGTGTCTCAAAACAGTTGGGTCGTAACCCCTTTTAACAAAACGTTTTATAATTTTAGCAAATACAGTTGGAAAATGCCATGACCCAAAAATCTTACGAAGTTTGTAAACCACATCCCCATAAAAATCGGGTTTTGAAATACCTTCTCGCAGAAGAGTCTTTAGATTACTATTGAATTTCAAAACCAAATCAAGTAACCCTTTCTCATTTCCAGTGTATCATTTATGATTTAAAAAAGAAACGAAATCATATTCATGAACAAGCTTTAAATAGTCTTTATGCTCTTTCCGTTGTTTTTTTCCATTAGATTGTATATACGAGCCCTATTTTCATTCAGCGTTAATCAAAACAAAGTTAACGCAGCAATATTATTATATGTTCTCCACTATATTCCTTTAAGGTGATTCTCAGAATATACAATACTATTCCTGCCTCTATCCTCACAAAATCGTTTGCAGTCAAAATGTTTGTAAACAAAACAACGCACATTTTTACGATTACTAAATGTATCGTTACTGACCGATGAGTTAAACTTTGGCTACCTGTCAGTTTATTGCTGTAGACCAGTCTAATAATACGAAATATAAACCAGTCTGATAAAAAAGAAAGTGCATCCCGACCAGTTAGTAAACTTTGGCTACCTTTCACTTTATTGCTCTAACATGACTTGTCTGATTTAAATAGACTGTCAGTGACTGTACAATGATACTTCCATTCAAAAACAAATGAAGTGTGATTGTAAATTTTAAACTATAAAAATCGAGTCATAGTAACGTAATGGACCCACTTTACCCGATACCGGAAGATACCGGCATGTTTGACCGGTATCGGTTTTTATACTGGCCGAACAATAAAAACTTTTCACTACTTTTTAGACGTTACATAAGCATATAAAATAATTTGTCGTTTTACATTGATAAAAGATAGAAATATCATTTTTTTAAATTTTAAAGCTGCGCAATGAACAGTGGTTTAACCCATTCTTTATCGTAACTTCCTAGGCGATTTTCATAACATTTTGTTCAAAGAACTATACACTACTTCACCTACATGATACATTTTCCAACCACGTATTAAATATACTGCGGCCCGCAATAAATTCTAAGGTTACCTCGATCGTTCACATCCAAAAATGTTGCATACTCTGCATTTTGTTGTGTAATTATCAAATGCAATTGACCAGTGCGCAATATGCATTAATGGCAGGGGTTAACAACAAATCATATCGCATCCTTTGTTGTGAATTATGCCCTTGGGCTATATCCAATCAAATTCCTTCAATGTTAGATCTACGCTAATTATTGACCATGGCAATGTTGTCAAAATAAGATATTGTTTGTGTGATTTTATTTTATTGAAAGCGAGAAGGAATTTAAGGAAGATCTCAGCTTTCCGTGTTCCGCAACATGTAAGTATCTTCTATATTATCTGTTTCACATTTACTGTTACTACATGACTTTTTGAAATTATTTTGAATATAAATGGCAGCCTTTATATCCTTTGCACAGCCGGCATATTTTGTTACACACTCGACAGACATGCATGTGTTTTTTTAAACACTGTACATCACATTATGATACTTTCGGTATACTGCGCGTGTTGTATACGTCAGCATATAGATTGAGCTGTAACATGAAAGTAAAATCTCATCGGCCCACCTACAGAGGTCACGCGCAGGGGTCACCCCGTCTGCTAACCTGCGCATGGACTTCTTTTTTTTTTTTGCTAACGAGAGGTCGATTTTAAGCGTTCTCATAAGATATCAATATACCTAGGTTTGAGTACAACATATCTGCTTTATGTCTATGAAAAAATATTTGCACGCGCTCAAAACACTATCCCACAGGGGCCTGTACGCGAACGTTGGTAAAACGAAAATTTACAAACCTGGTAAAATTGTCCAAAAAAACAAAAATAATATCAAACAGGGAATGCCACGTACCAAAAACGCAGCCTCCCCAAAACGAGCCCCATAGCACCCATGGAAGTGCACACCACTAACACACACACACATACACTACCAACACACACTAGCATACAAAGCAAACACACAGGACAAAACGAACAATTAAAGGAAGACAGTGGGGCACCGCCTTGGAACGGCCAGTGGCAAAAACACCACTGGGGAGCTTAAACCGGTTTATGGTGCGCAATTAACCTCACTCTTACCCCCACCATGTTCCAAAATCACAGGACAGTGTAAATAAAAGTGAATTAATCCCTGCTAGGTGACATCTTCTAGCACACGCAATGGAAACAAAAGGCATGGTATGTAAAACACAAAAATGCTCGTGTATAAATATATAAAAAGCAAACCTTGAGGTCATTTTCAAGGTTGTCTTTAAGTACATATCGTTCTTACTTTTAGTGACAGAATTTAAATTTTGCGTTATGTACACTGTTCAGTTTAGAAGATTTTTTATAAAAATGATTGTGTTCAAAACTACAAAAAAGGTGGAGGTCATTAAAGTTATATTACCCCTCAAAATGGGCATACCAAATGATATTCAAGAATGAAGCTGGGAACATGCCAGAAACGAGTAACGTTGAATTATTTCTCTTATTGACTGATTGACCAAGAAAATATACCTGACATAAAGGGTAGGTTTTCAATTTTTGAATAGGATAGTCACAAAAGGTCTTTCGCAGAATTTCTTTAATTTCAGCTTGAATAGAACTGTTATACAACTTCATACATTTTGTTATAACTATGGCAATGATCACTATCTTAGAACTATAAATCAATGATTTATGTCCAAACTTTTATTTCATTAATATTGACCTTATTGACCTTACTTCTGTTGTTACAGATTTTGTCTCATTTATCTTGGAAGACACTAGTAACTATTATGTAATTCTTTGAAGGGGGGGGGGGGGGGGGGGGGAAAAAAAAAAAAAAAAAAAAAAAAAAAAAAAAAAAAAAAAAAAAAAAAAAAAAAAAAAAAAAAAAAAAAAAAAAAAAAAAAAAAAAAAAAAAAAAAAAAAAAAAAAAAAAAAAAAAAAAAAAAAAAAAAAAAAAAAAAAAAAAAAAAAAAAAAAAAAAAAAAAAAAAAAAAAAAAAAAAAAAAAAAAAAAAAAAAAAAAAAAAAAAAAAAAAAAAAAAAAAAAAAAAAAAAAAAAAAAAAAAAAAAAAAAAAAAAAAAAAAAAAAAAAAAGGGGGGTTTTTGGAAAGGTTGGGGGGAAAAAAATGGGGAGTAAATTGTATAAGAGCCCCTCTCTGACTGACCTAATTCCAATTCGAATCTTACATAACCATGTATTATACTTAAAGTGTATCACAAATATGCAAAACTCCCTTTTCAACAGAACTAACAGTGCTGACAACGACGATAAAACCTCCAAATAGTCACATCGACAATATGTATGCTTCATGCAGAAGAGAACAGTTTTGCCAAGTTCAGAAACGAGGCTCATATAATAAAAAATAAATAGGATGACTTACACAGGATTTTTATCTACTCGTGTGTACACGCGAGGGCGTGATACCTTATCTTACATATCTCTTAAGATTTGTCTTGGTGCAAATATTTCGTTTTGAATCTTGTGAAGTAACTGCAGGATAAGAATCATAAGTTTTGTAAACAATGGAATATACTTTGCTGCTAGTATATTTATTCTTGCTGTCCGTCTCTCTATACTTGCTGCCAGACTATATATTATTGCAGCCAGTGTATTTCTACTTTTATTCTGTTTTTTTTTTTCATTTATTTTTCATTACTACCAGTCTATTCATTCTTGCTGCCAGTCTATTTATTCTTATTGTCTGTCATTTTTATTCCCGCTGCCAGTCTGTTTATTCTTACTTCCAGTCTATTTTATTCTTGCTGTCAGTTTATTTCTTTTCTTTATTTTGTCTGTCTGGCCTCCCTTTTGAGCGAAGCTAACAAACCATACTGTATACAAAATGTACTAGTAATCAAGATTTCAAACATTGTTTGGTAAATTTTGTGAACAAATAACAAACCTATAGAAATTATGGTTTATAAGCTGTGCACAGTGCATTGTCATCATGCAGTTTTGTACCCGTGAAAAATTTGTTTTCAACAAAACTTTAACATGTTGTTCATATATATTTAATGTTTGACGTATACGTTTTGGTACGAAAGAAAAAGTTATGCAGTTACCGGAAAACAAAATACATTTTTTCTTCATGATAAATTTCCAGGAATGCAGATTTTGTCAGCTAGACTGAAAGTAAGACAATGGAGACGACAGCTAAGTACCCCGTACATGGCTACACAAAATGCATTTGTTGGTATTCCCATTTCAACAAAAGGATCATATTTGAAAAGACAAAAAGCAATATCATGTTTTTCTTTTCTAGCATTCTTACTGCAAAACATAAATAGTTCTGATTACATTAAAGTAAGGTTTCTATTTCTCGATAATAGAATGAAACATCCTCACAACGATTACTTCCGCTCATAGTATACAAAGGGTGTGGACTTTTTCTGATTGGCGAATTTGATGGTGCAAACTAAAATTGATCCAGAGGGAGTCCCGCGTGAGCTCATTTAATCAAATAGCTGTTAAAAGTTGAGTGGAGCTCACCCAATTGAATCTCTGAGAGTAGTTCAATATGAAGCATGATATTATTGCATGTTACCCAACCAGTACATTTTGCATTTTCGGCATTTTCGGAGCCCCATTTGCCGGATAAAGCGTTGCAAGGGCTTTGCCCATCCGTTTACCCCATTCCACAAAAGTGTGGGGTTTTAATGGATCAACCGTAATCCATACATTTTTGTTCAACTCATAGTTTTTGAAGTTTGAAAGTACTTTTCCAACTTCAACAACTGCCTGAGTGATTCTATAAGGATAACCGTTCTCAGCTCCTCCAGCATCTATGTAAATCCTTTGATTTGTGTGATTGCACGGAAACATCGGATCTTTGAGCGTTCTGTTCACGAAATAAAAGGCAGCGTCTGTCATAAACACATTTGTGTAAGGCCACCAGAAAGATGGCGACTGACATGCAGCGAAGGAAAAAACGTGCGGACGTGTCCAAGCAGCATAGCATGACATCAATCCTCCAAGCGAATATCCCATTACACCCAAATTGTCAGTTCGAAGTCTTGCCATCGTCTGCGTACTAGCAAATGGCAGAGCTTCATGAATTAAGAAATTTAAAGTGTTGTCGCCTCGCCCACCGGTAGTAGATTTTTTCCCACAGAACTCTCGGAGATATCTGAAAAATTCTGTTCTGTTATCAGCGACGGCATCTGGTATGCAACCATCACAATTATTCACATATGTACCATTTATACAAGCTAAAATAGGACTAGCTATTGGAGTAAGGAGTTCGGATCTTTCTTCCCCATTATTCTTGTAATCACCAAATCCTATCAAAATGTACTCTTCTGATACGGCATTTGGCAAAATTGGACTTTCGAAATTTCTCTTAAAAAATTTGGCGAATTCGAAACCAAGATCGAAAACTAATATTGGTGGATATGTTTTATACTTATTTTCACGAAAACTCGGAGGCATATAAATCGTTATATTCCTACTTTCGCCGATGTACTTGGACTGTATCACAAATTCCTGAACACAGCCAGTTTTCTTGTTAAACCATGGATACGAAATGAAATTTGGCTTTACGTCAAAATATGACGAAGTTTGAGAAACTGGAAAATTGATGGCAAAATTAGCACCAAGCATGTCTTTTAGGTCATCCACCATAATACGATACTGAAGTTTGTTGTCAGGAAGATAAGAATGATCGCGCAATCATGACACCGGAATGCGCTGAGAGACGACTTGTAGGTGATGTTTATCTTCCATGTATCATGTCCGGTCTTTAAGAGTTGCTTGCCCTTGGTCCATATCAGACCGAGACCATTACCCCGGATGTATAAATTCGATCTGCCATGTTTCTGTTTTGTAAGTATGAAGATATTGTGCCATATGAAATCATTGTTTTGATAAATAATTATAATAATAATAACAATAATAATAAAAACATCTGTAAATGGTTAAAATAAAGCGACAATTATATGAAGGCTAATATTGCCTTGTTGACCTCGACTTTTTTTCTCCGGAGCAGACTATAGGATTTTTTGCTTGTCTTGATTGTCTTTGTGCAAAATCATTCTAATATTACTAACTTGATACCAACTAAAACATAACCAGCGAAACTTTATTTAGATCTGGATATACATGTTATAAAATGAAGTATAATTGCGTTTCTTAGTAATTCAAATATCATTTATTTGTACTGAAAATGTGATATCAAGTTACAAAACAACTCACAAGAAGTTCTGCTTCTGAATATTTCACAGTAATTGAGATAGTCAGGTTCTGTCTTTCCTCAACATCGACATGGCTTATACATATCCCTTGATTGCACAAGCCTGTCTGTCCATCAGATAATGTGCATGGTCCAGTCCCGTTACAGTCCTTGGCAATGCTTCCTTTGAGACTCAGCGTCAAAAGCAGTAAAGCAACAACTAATTGCATTTCGGATGGCCCTGTTGTGAAAGTAGAAAACAAACTGGTTTTTTCTGCAAAAAGAGGAATACCTTTAAAATGAATTACTCCCAACAAAAAAGCGCGTTCTAGTACATGTATATGACCCTTGTACTTTTCAGCTCATATGAACATAACGTGCTCAAAACTGCCTACTCGGGATGCCACTTGTTTCACGTTTATTTCGAAACAACTTTGACAATCCTTTTGCAAAAACCAAGAGCTTAGCTAATTAGTATGTTCATGTTTTAGCGATATTCTTTATTATATTCAAATAATGACTTAGGCTCAAATTGGCACTGCCCCGATGTCGCTTGCTTTAGAAAGAATAATGTAGGAAAACCTTCTGTAACATTGTCTAACGCACATGGTCCTCTTGCAAGTTAAACAAATCATGCCACTGTGGTCAACCTACTTTCAGCCTCGATTTTTTCCACAGATCTTCTCTTTATACAGCCCCCGTTTATAGAATGTATACTGTTATATGTCCATAAGACCCCGTTTCCTTTCCTATACCTATAACTTAATGCATGAAAAATGTAGATAAAATAATTCAAATTTACACTATAAAATATTTTTAAAATATACCTAAAATGAGCCGTATTAGAAAAGTAATGTCTTACCTGTAAATAACGAAATACATTAAACTCAGTTGAATGAAGAAAGCTGGTTGAGTGCGATTTTGTTTGCAGACAATTGATATGAAAATTGCCCAGACGTGTTATATCAAATCTTAATGACTTGTCAAACATTTCCTGCAGACATGTATTCTCGTGATCTTTATTTTGCAAAAACTATGGCCCTGAATTATTTCTTGCAGACATGTTTTATACCACAAAGTACTGCAAATCTCTTCATATTCGCGTGATCTTTATTTTGCAAAGAAACATAGCCCTGACCTATTTAGCGGACTTATAAATTAGCGGCCGAAGGTTCATAATATTAAACTCGCGAAAAAACAGATCCGAAAGTATCAGTAATATAGGAGCGAACCGGATGTAGGTAAACGGATAATGACCTCTGACGTGCGCAGTTGGCAATGGTAATACAAAATAGGTGATAAAATGTCCAAAAGTTGTAAAAAGCATAAATAAATAAATGATTAAATATAATATACTACTAAAAGTGATACAATTACTAAATTTGACATCAAGATTGTTACGAGAATAGGTGATTTACCTTAGCACTTGGTGATAATTATCCATTCTCAAACAATTTTGCAAATAAAGTATCGTAATCTTCAATCATACTATGTTTTGACAAATGGCCCTGTTATCTTCACAAGTGTGCCAACATTTCAGGTTTGTGCAAAATAGCGAAAGTGAAAACACCGCAAATAATACCGGATTCACAGTCTTATATTAATTAACATAACATGACAGCTGTGACAGATTGATAGGTTAGATACTTGCGCTTCTAAGTAATATATTTATACTGAATCACTTTAAGCTAGCACAGTAGATGTCACATTATAAGATATATATACATTTTAGAGACTATTTTATTACTGAAATGGAAATACAGGAATAGCTTGCATGATCTCAGAAGTATAACTGCTCTTCCTTTTTTATATTTTTTTTTCAAATTTGATGCATTGACAACAGATGAGAGATGTCCGACTGAAATGTTCTACGGATGGAATAGAGTATCGCGAGGTTACCTCTAAAGCATAGTTCCTAAGGTGTCCTGTACACTGAATGCCAGCGAAAGACCAAAATACTTTTGCGAATCTGAGCACCCTTTTTATATTGCACTTCGCACAAATTCACCAAAAAAAACCCCTGAAAATGAGACTGGCGGAAATAAAACAGGGTGGAGGAGGGTTAAGGCAATGGGTGTGGATGGTGTTCTGATGGAAATAAAAGATTGACAAACCATTTCTCCCGTTAGCACCTGGTTAAAAAACTTTGGGATCATGGTAAAGCTCCAACAGCTGTCATACAAATAAGCATGAAACGAAAGTATCAAATATGTAATGAACTACTCTGCAATGTCAGAGGAAAAGCAAAAGGAAAGCTCTCGCATTTAAATTTTGTTGTTTGAAACATTGATCAGGAAAATCTTGATTCTCATTAGGTTCCATTCAATTTATAGCTCAAATCCACAAGTTATGTCAACTGTCATGCAGCTTGTTCAGGGCAACAGTGTATGGAACAACAGGAACACATGGAAGTATTAACTTATATGTACCCCAACCAGGTTCTCAGCAATATCTCTCTGTCCTGTTAAACCGAAACCTGGAGGAATTTCAGTTTCATTTGTTGGCTCGTGTAAATTGAGTTTAAGAAAAGGAGTTTATCCAGATAAACCTTGCCACATACATTTTCTTCATCTAAGCTGTCACCCTATTATTTTCTATTTCAACCAATACAATGAACACAGATTTAGAAGCTCGACACTGAAAATGACCGTTTTAATATCACAAACATGGTTATTTTAGACGCTTTGTCATCCGTATTTAACCTCGACCCTGAACATAATGCGATTTACATTTCGAATCTTTCTTGACACGTACTTTTGGTGAGGAGTTTTGACAGTTTACTTGTGGTTTCATGGGTCGGTCGGGCATGTAAACAGTCTGTTCGTACTTTTAGTGACATAACAAAACAATTTCGTTATGTACACTTGTTCATTTTAGAATTTTTTTTATATAAATGCGCAAAACTATAAAAACAGATGGAGGTCATTAAAGTTATATTGCCCCTCAAATATCAACTGATATTCAAGAGTGAACTTGGAAAACTAAAAATTTAAATTAAAATAGAAATGTTATACATCTTCATATATTTTGTTATAACAATGGCAATAATCATTATCTAGGTAGTATAAACTAATGATTAATGTCCTATTGAAAATTATGGTGGTAAGTTTGAACGGTAACATCGCCTTAAATGTTACAAAAACATGACCCGTCATCAAGCTATGAACACGTTTTACAACGATAGATAAGAACTTCAAAGGATTGATGACTCAGTATTACTCTTATATTTATTTAAGTATAAACATACATCAAAATTACCGTTAATATACAACAACCCATAATTTTAAATTTTCTCTCTAAAAAACTTGTCTAGACAGAAAGGATGTAAGAAGCACATAAAGTTGTCTTATGAGCATTGAAAAGTTAGTAAAGAAAACATAAAAATACAATCTACAAGTTAAGTCATCTCTTTAGTTTTTTTACTAGTGATATAAGACTCCATACATAATACTAGTACATATTTGTCTGAGTTGAACATAAACATAATATAAATTTATGACCCAAACCAAAGCAAAGAGTTCAATACAGTAATATATTAGTATATCAAAGGAAGTATCATAAGGGCTTATAAGAATGTTATCGAACCCTCACCTCTAGAAGGGTAGCGTTAAAACGATAGTATAGAATAATAATCATGTACAATATATTTGACGAGTCTTCACACCAATTTACAACAGTCTCAATTCAAGCATGTCAGACATCCGCTTTGAAAAGTCAATTAACCGTAAAAGAGACAGCTATTCACATTCAAATTTCACACACTTAACACATTCAAGAAAAAATTATCAATTTTATAGTCATTACAATGAAATTATAAAATTGTACAAATTTTCGACTTCCGACTCGTTGTTTGTGCTTCTGTATTAGGGATTTGTTCTCCTGGAAATAAACAATAAATCTAACGTTGTGTACTGATGATGTTGATGTCAGGAATTTCTAAACATTTGCAAAGGCATTTAAAAAGAAATACTTCATTCCTAAGATAAAAACAAAAATAATATCAAACAGGGAATGCCACGTACCAAAAACGCAAAAAATAACAAAAAAGTTATTTATAAACTTACCATATGATTTTGACGCCACAATAACGATATTTCCGTCTTTTTCAACAGCCCTCAACACAAATGTTTGCTCGTTTCCTCTCGAACTGCGACCAGTATCAACTGAAAGTTCTCCCTCTACCTGAGTTTGGTTTTCATTCACAATTGCCGTGTGGGCATCATCAGTCTGAATTTCCTTGTTATCCACCAATACTGTTTGGAAAGCTTCAGTTTGTGTTTCCTTATCATTGACATTGCTGAGAAGGATAGTTTCCGTCTGAGTAACTTTATTGTTCTTATTCTCTTCATCTAAAATACATGTATATCATAGAGCAAACCTGTATTTGCAATAACGCATAAACGACATCGTGTATGCGATACAGCAAACTGCATTTAGATTAATTGAAATGAGTGTAAGAGAGTGTGTGTGTATGTGTGTACGGACAAAAGTGGAAGCCGCTCCTTATCGTACTTGGCACATTTATAATAAAACTAAAAATAAAACATTGATTATTTTATGAATATATCTAAACTTTTGTACTTACACGTCTTTTGAAGATCATCTATTTCAATTTGCATCGCCTTAATACTTTCGTCGAGAGCAGCCTTCTTGTCATTTAATTCTTGCATTTTTGCCTGTAGTGTCAGTTCTTTTTTCCGTTTTATAGATTCCCTTAGAAATTCATCTGCATCTATAAAACAAATTTAATAGCATTAATGCAACAGCAAATACTACATTTTTTAAAGTAAATTTTAGACAGTAGAGTACAAAAAAGTAATCAATGCTATAAAAACGAAAGTAGTAGCATTTAAATATTCTTGATGAACTTTCTGAGACCAGAGTTAAAAAAGACATGATATGGATTGGTGGAGGAGATCAAAATTATAAGAATACAAAACATCATTTCAGATGCAGATGCAAGATATGCAGACACCTTCACATTAAGCCCTATCTAATTCCTACAAAGGGGACAGCGCGGCGATGAATTGAACCAATGACATCGAGACGCTTTTGACAGCAGTGTTGCTGTTGTCTTTAACTCGAGAAATGAATTCGGCAAATAACTAGATTTTTAATTAAGCATCGAGATTTAAAAGGGGCGGGTTGGTACATTTATTATACAGAAGCAGGGTCTAAATAAACCGATTAAATGAAAATTTGAGATATAGAGTTCCCAATGTACCGCTTTTTCACTTATAACAACTTTTTCACAGTACATGTTTTCAAACAACTTATATGTTCCAAGCTTTACTCACCTTGGGCAATATTTGTTTTTTCTAATTGTTGCAGGTTGCCCAAAAGGCTATTTAATATCCAGAACAGAATATTACAAACTACGACGACCACTTTTCGGCAAATGTTCAGAGAATGAAAAGACTAGTTAACTAAATTTCATTTAGAACTTACTATCGTCCTCATAGAATTTTGTTGTAAGCAAGTAGTTTATGATTCTCTTGTAGAGCTTATCACTATTCTTTTCTCTGGCTATGATTGACAAAGCATATTCGCCTTCTGTTTTCATTCCAGCCTTCACATGTAGCTTACCTGTAACCTCGTCAACACGAGTCTCTGTGTATACTGAAAGTAAAATTTCAGAGACGTTTTGAAAATTGCTCACTATATTTAAGAACTGTTCGCTTGTTATAAGATCTCTTATAAGCATGTTTTTAAAAGTCAAACATGAAATGAAATGTTTATTCTTTTACAATACAGAAAATTAATGAAAGTTAATATGACTAACACATTTCATACTGCCGGCTTTTTTATTTTATTTTACATGTTGTTTAAATATATAAGGCAAACTGATATTATTACATATGGTAGTGAGAATAGTATTAATTCTGATACCCTAAAATGAAGTTTAGCCCTACACAACAGAGTGCATATTCAAAGTATCATTACCGTTGTCTTCGTTCTCTTCCCCTGCGACATCAGAAGAAAATTCAACATCTGCAATTTTATCATCTTCTATTTGGAACGTAATTTCTTTCATAGCTACGTCGTCTTCACTTTGTTTGCTCTTCATAGCAATGTTTGGTTGGGCTGATGATGGGTTTTTAAGCCCAAAATCAACAGCTGTATAGCCAAATCCGTAGCCAACGATACCTGCATCAAGTGGCAATTTCTTACAATCATGGTCTGGCTCTGTACAAATTATCTTAAATAGAGAGCAATTTGTTAAGACGTCAATTCCTGGAGCAGAGACATATGTTTCAAATAAATATTCACCAGAAACCGGAAAGCGGATATTGAAGGAGAATGTGCCAATTCCTGGGGCATATCTCACCAAAAGGGGCAAATCGTTGACATCAATGTCTTTTAAGTTTCCCGTATCGCTCCTCAGAGAAAGCCTATATGACATGGAGATGTATCTTGCGTCAAATCTATCAGCACCAAATGTAATGGTGCATCTTCCGTTTATTGCGTGCAAGACGCAAATATGTTCACTGAGAAGCTGAAGACTCGCCTTGAAAAAGTACTGATACAGAAATGGACATGATAGGAAATCTGACATGTTTTTACGTTGTTCAGTTGGAAGCAGTTGCCATTCTGGATCATCTGGGAGACAGTAACTTATGAAAATGCTTGGATGAAGGCAAAACCAAAAGTCATCAGCATATATAATTCTTGTTCCTTCTGATTCACGTTTTTCCTCAAACACCGTTTCACCATGACTCTCTAAAAGTATTTCACCACCGCGTTGATGTCCTTTTATTGATGAAAGAACTCTCTGTGGCTCAACAAGATGCCAACGTTCATGTGATTTAAATGCAACCCATGCCGTTTTGGTTATGCCGTCTTCGTCCTCTTCCGTATGACCTGGTATGTACTTAAGGTTTTTCCCAACACCAAAAATTTTTTCAGCTTGAATATTTGCTGACCTGAAATATGTCAATGTCATGGTCATACTCAATTTCATGGATAGTTTATAAAAATGCAGCAGTTACGAAGCTCGCTAACTAACATACACAACCCGAGTTCGATCCCTGGTCAGGCCATTTGAGTATGACTTTAAGTGAGAAACCGGATGCAACATATACCTCAGTACTAACTCTAAATGGTTAGCAGTGAGGAAAATAAATGAATCTCTATGAAAAGAAATGGACGTTTCGAGAGCATAAAATGTAAGAGAAAGCCAAAACAAATTAAGATAACAACGAAAAACTAATATGGAAATTTTGAAATATAAACATCGCGTAAGGGTACAAAGCTTAATTTGCGATTTGTTATAGAACCATGAAGATAATCGTTATGGGGTATATAATTGAATAAGTCGTAGATATTTCATTTCATGGTGAATGTTTGAGAAACATATAAAGTGAGGAAGACTTTGCTATGATGTCTTTATAAACCACGTACATGTAGAAGTATTAGTAGTATTAGTAGTATTTTACTGTGTTGTCGATCAACACATATATGCATTTTCATATCACGAGTCGATCAACACATATACTTTTTTCATATCATCACGAGCTACCGTAATACAAAATGTAAAATTGAGACCGCTTCAATAAAGAATTCTAGTCCCGGCGTCTTTACAGTAATAATCTGATATGTGTAGACAACATACTTGCACAATGATACCAACGCATTTGCTGCATGGTCTTTTAGAAGATTTTCTATTTCTTCTGATATTCCTTCTGTTGCGTGAGTTTTCATGACGTTCATCCAGATGAGAAATTCGCGAACAAGAAAAATCTCCTTATATTTGTCTTCGACGATCGGCACGTTGAAGAAGTCGATTAGCGTTGATACGGATGCCATATGGGATTTATTCACCTGTAAATTTACATAAATACCTTTATGTTGCTAGTAAATGTTGTTGATTTTATTTATAAACAGATAAAAGGTGTTTTAAAAGTCTGTAAAAGCTATTGTTTTACATGTTTGATTTGTACAATAACCTTAAAATAAGCACCATTTATTAGTGTTCCAAAATTAATATTTAATTTTTACAGACAATATAAAATTGCATCACCAATGCCTGCATGCGTGTACTAGTTTATAAAGCAATTTACATTATGAATTTTACTTCCGCTATGATTATTTTAAGAAAAGATTACTTTTAACAAATATTGCAATTATAAAAGATTATTTTGATTTAAATAATTAGCAATAAATGATCTATGCTTACCTTTGAGGCATGTGTATCCACATTGTGAAAGTTAATTTCACTCTCATCGTAAGTGTGTATCCGTTCCATGCTTCTTTTAAAAAATCAAAACAGTTGCAAAGAAAAATGCTAAAAGAAGAGGCGGGCGAGCTTCTTAATTTAGAAGTGTTCTAAATGGTCGAACGGTCTATAGTTTAACATCTTCGTGTAATAAAACCCGTTTTGGGTTATGTTTAATCCAAATATTTATTGTTCGCTGAAAACAATTGTCTATTAATTGAAGTGATAATTAATTGATCTCTTTTGTTTCTGGTATCGGTCATATCTTTAAGCAGTTTGAAAAGACCTTAACGGAAGTCCCCAGTTTCATGGAATCAATAGATGGATTGATTACCAAAAACTTTGGATGAATTAAATGGATGTATGTAAATGAAGTAAAGTTATTTTTGTTTAAAGTAGTTGACGTTACGAGATTTGATTTTGAGCATAAAATTTGACAAGTTTTTAGTGTCCAAAATATGAAAAAGAAAATAAAATATTAACGAAAGCGTGCGTTGTCGCAAAAATATGTAAACTTCTTCAAAACTGAAATATTAAAATTCTAAGTATTTCTTTTATTTAATTTTCGAATTTTGCATCTGAGCTTTAAATAAGTAAAGGTGATAATTTCTAAACTCATGCGCTAAAACTGATCACAACTAATGATGTTATTCCCGATAGTGCCAGTGCAGGTTCGAATCATAAATGGGTTCAATCACAAAAATGTCTAAATTTCTATAAATGAACATTGTAATTGGTATGTTTATATTATTTTAACTGTGGCCTTTGCGAACATAAATCTGTTTGTAACTATTTTGTATAATGGAAACGTGTTTGTGATTTGTTTTAATGTTTTAAGGGTATAGTGCTCAAATCAATGTACATGGGAGAACATCTTGTGGTGCAAGACATGACTAATGTCCCACAATCCCAAACACTCCAATATCTACCTATAAGTACACCCTACATTACGCTTTAACTCTTTACACAAACACGCCTGCCTACACACAATATTTGATATTTTTCTCTTTAGTTTAGTTTACTGATTGGGTAGGCCTAATGTTATAACGTTTCAAATTGAATAGAAAGTTTTGTTTGTCAACAGTTCTTGAAGATCACCCTTAACCATTACTTTTTGGTCTAAAATGGCATAATAATTACTCTTTGGCGTAACGATTCCTTGTGGGCAATACGGTTACTTTTTGGCACATCAATTACTTCTTGGCACAACCATTACTCTTTCAACAGAACCATTACTCTTTGGCATAATAATTACTCTAGCATAACCATTACTTTCGGACATAATGATTACGTTTTGGCATATTTGTTACTCCATGTCATAACCATTACTCTTTTTGCACAACTATTACTCTTTAGCATAACAATTACTATTTTGCCTAACGATTCATTCTGGGCATATATTTTATGTTTTGGCATAACCATTTCTTTTTGACATAACTGTTACTCTATGGCAGATTTTATGTTTTGGCAATTTTAAAGATAACATTCATACTTCAGCTTTTTATCGGCATAAATTTTCATCAGGCCTGATCGATATCGATTCCCAAAATCTATAAACCGGCTCTACATAAGATTAGTTCATAAGTAGAGCACAACTTTGTACGTTTGATCTGATAATTGATTGTCTGTACTCGTTTACTTAAAAGACTAGTGCCATTTTGTTTATCAACAATTTTCTTTTCCGACAATACTCTTCCATAATCTACTTCTCAAAGTGAGCTGCTGTACAGATATAATATTTGGTGATGCTAGTGAATTTAAAAAAAAAATGTCCATATCTATCATAAATATTATCTTATGTTAAGCTAGAGCATCGCCCACTTCAAAACAGGGCAAAAATTGTGTTATCCGTGAAAAAGCTTCGGCTCCCTGGCAGGCATGTTGCAGATGAAGTTTTCTAGCAATGTTTAAATAAGATTTATTCACCTTTTATCAATAGGATTATATCGCAACTTTGTATAAGAATTGAAAAGTCGAAAGAACTTATGGATGCTGTTCATTAAATTGTTTAGTATAGCCTCAAATATTTAACCCTACGCTAGCGTACTTGTACACTTTATGGCTGTTTTTCGCGGTAAGAAACAAATTTGTAATATGAATTGAAGTAGCACCTGATGCAGTTAATGCAGGCAATGAATCATCACGCGCATTGTCAGAGCACATCCTTTATTTAGTCCGTAAGGTATTTCGTCGAAACTGGTACTCATCGAAATGTCTAACTTTAAAAGCTTCAATTAAGACCGGCCCCTACAAAAGGTGTTTCAACTAAAAATCACACGGACTGCTAAACCAATTAAAAAATTGGTGTGTCAAATCGTCTAAGTCGACCTGGTATTTCGGTTATTCATAAATGTCTAGGGTTAGTATAGTCTCACAACTTAGCTTTTGGACTTTCTATTCGATTTTTGTGTTTCAGTCTTTGTCTTTATACCGGGGACTTGATCTCCTGAAGAAAGAACACAAACACATATTAAGTCAAGTATTACGTAGTACATGTTGAAAATTACAAACAACATAAAATTATTCTTATCAGCATGTCCAAATAATGCTATCTGTCTATTTGCAACAACAATTATTAACAAACTCACCATCTGATGTTGATGCCACAATATTTCTGTCATTTATAGATTAAATTTGCTCGTTACCAGTTGCACTGAACCAGTATAAGCTTGAACCTCGAGATATAAAATTTCATTTTGAGCCGACATGGTAGATAACATATACCTCTGTTGTGACAATATTAACAGTTAGATAAAGTATTGTTCAATTACGAAGTGTAAGTCTATGTAAACGAATGTTTTAACGGCTATTGTACCAATTATCAAAACCTGTGCTTCTGTGTACATGCATTTACAGGATGACGACTGAGATTCATTCTTCCGATTCTACTAGGAATATAAATGGGCTGCAGCGTCTGTATGATATTTCAGCTGAATATTATTTTTATTTATATCAAATTTTAAGTTAAAATATCGTTGATAATTTCAGAACTGATTTGTATTGACGGTGATAAAATGTGACACAGCAATATAAATAGGAGAAATATCTTGTGATGCAGTCAACGGCTAATGTTCGATTCCCATCAGTGCCAAGAAGTGGTAGTGTTCTTAGGCAAAACACGATGAATCCACATTGCCCCCTATCTATAGTTGAGGTTGATTCAATCTGGAGCGATTTATCTAAGTTGAAGGTACTTGTTTCGCAATCGAGAAAAAATAATTTGTATTGAAACGGCTAGCCCCAACTCTAAAACTCCAACTGGGTAGTCGGTACACCCCATTATACAAAGTATGCTTTAACTTACTCACACTTGTTAACACGTGTGCGCCCACACAATAAGTGCTATTTATGTCACACTTGTGTAATGATTGACAAACATGAATAACCAGTTCTAATTGAATAATTGTTTTTCAGCGATACAATGAAAACCTATTTGGCATAAACATAAATCTTTGGCAGAGTTTAAACTTAGGTACTCAATATCATCTTTGTTTTGGGAAAGGAATAAAAAATGGTCACACTTTAATTTATTACGGGTATCAATTTCAATCAGGTCTGATCGTATTGATCAAAATGTCTCGATATTCCGCGGTCTATATTAGTAATATCAATATCCAGTATTTACAGACCATGTCTGCATGAAAGCCAGTTTACACTATCAAAGAGCTTTGACAAGGTTTCTTTTGACAAAGTTTTCCCGGCTTTTTTGACAGTTTTTGACTTTGACGGGATAGAAAGCCAACATATTTACCCCCAAATGGTGATCTATTGTAATGTAAAACTTTTCCAACGTTTTTAATCCTGGAAAGCTGGCTGTCAAAGTCCTAAAGAGGCAACAATTCGCCCCCCCCCCCAGATTTGATACTTATGCATGGAGTGCAGGTTGTCATATTGAAAAACGGAAATACACAATGTATCCTGATGCCATGATCAAAGCACTTCCTTTGTTAATATTATAAAGCAGTGCGGTCAAATTAGAATTGAAATATCACACTTTAAAAGCTTCAATAAAGACCACATACCCCAACAAAGAGTGTTTCAAGTTAATGTCAAACATATATAAAATGAATAGGACACTTTGTTTGTCAAAAGTACAAAAACCGTTTAAATGGTGTCTTTGCTGTAGTTTCAAAACAATGCTAGGCTACACAATCCATGAATATAACACTTAAGTTACGAAACTGTACAACTTTTAGAATCTTTATTCGGATTTTGTGTTTCAGTCTGTGTACCGGGAACTTGTCCTCCTGAAAAAAAACCAGAAGACAAAATAAGAATCTCGTAGAAAGTAAAAAGAAGTTTAAACGACACAAAATTATTTTAAATACATACATACTGTTATGGCTAATTACTGATAACGACAGCCACAATAAACTCACCATCTGATGCTGATGCCACAATATTTCTGTCATTGATAGGTAAAGTTTGCTGGTTTCCCGTTTCATTGGAACCAGTATCAGCATGGAATTTTACAGACTGAGTTTCCTTGCCTGCCATTCCTTTATCTAAATATATACAAATGTACTATATGTTGATAACATACTTGTGAAAGAAACACTTTATTATATAATGTAGTAAGACAAGTTTACCTGTATTAAAATGAAACAATAATGAACACTTCATACTGTAAAACTTGAAACAAATAAGGTCAGTGTAGGCAAATTCTGAACAAAGTTGCGATATACATATGAATAGTTTGTAGACAAGAAATGGAAATAATTCTAAAGCCCATATTCAAAATAGTTCGCTTATGAAATTGTATCTGAAACATAAAAGTGCACGTTTTACCATTTTCTGTCACAGATCCAACCATCAAAGACGTTTGACCGCCGTTTCCACAGTCCCTACTTTCCGTAGTTGTATTAATCAAACCTTAAAAAAGACTTAAGACGTTGTAGATTTCTGTTTAAAAGTACTTTGCTACAGTTGATGCATATCAAATCAATCTTATACCGGTACATTTACTGAATAAATAACTTGACAGACCTATGCTCTAGACGCACTTTATCGATATGTTGAAATCTAAAACTGCAACACTTGAATAGAAATTACAACAAAATGGTACACATACACCTCTTTTGAAGATCATCTATTTCAGTTTGCACTGCCTTTATCCTTTCTTCAACGTCTGCTTTTTTGTAGTTTAATTTCTGTACTTTTGCCTGTAGTGTTAACTCCCTCTTTCTTCTCGACAGGTGAAACATCTGATACGAAATTAAATCATATTGATTAGTTATGTAGAAAAAATTTCTTCACTTGTTTATAATCAGTAAAATTAATGCTTTCATTTTATCAGAGTAAGTTAGTCTGTAAATTCCTCTAACGTGAGTACGCTCGTAGACCCTTCTAAAAAGGAATGTCTTTATTTTATCTGATTTTAAAACCACTAAGTTTTAATTCCATACACTTGTCGTATGTCTTAATAACAGTACATTTAACAGTACATTTGTGAACAACACTCTTCCTGATTCCTTGAGAATATGACAAGATTTGCGGATTAATTTCAATCTTCAGATGGTACTTACTATCCTCCTCATAAGACTGTGATGTGAGCAGATAATTTACAACTCGTTGATATAATGGACCGCTATTCTTTTCCCTGGCTATGATTGACAAAGCATAGTCGCCTTCTGTTTTCATAGTAGCCTTAACGTGCAGCTTACCTTTAACCTCGTCAACAGATGTCTCTGTGTCGACTGAAAGTAAGATGTGAGCATTTTTGAAAAATGTTTACTTTCTATGAGAAATGTTCACCTCTTAGGCGGAATCTCAGTAGCATCTTTTAGAAAGTAAAGCTTAAGTTCGATTTAAATGTCGTATACAATACATGTTGAACTGAAAATGCCATGGAAAAAAGCACGACTTTAATACGTTACACATACGTATTGTGATGTTGGCTCGTTTCATATATTACATTAATCATAATTTATTTGTACATGCATTTGTTTCAAATGTTACATGCAAATTGATGTTTTAAGTTAGCGTTAGATGTGACTCCGATACCGTAAAGAATGCACTTATCAGCTTTTTGGAGAGTACAAATTCAGAGTAACATTACCGTTGTCTTTGTTCTCTTCCCCGACGACGTCAGAAGAAAATTCAACATCTGCAATTTTGTCATCTTCTATTTGGAATGTTATTTCTTTCACAACTACGTCGTCGGTTGTGATTTTGTCCTTCATGGTTATGTTTGGTAGGGCTTCTGATGGATTTTTGAGTCCAAAATCAACGGATTTATAACCGAATCCGTACCCAACAATACCCGCATCCAGTGGCAATTTCTTGCAGGCAGGGTCTGGCTCTGTACAAATTATCTTGAATAGTGAGAAATTTTGGAAGCCGTCAATGTCTGGAGCAGAAACATATGTTTCAAACAAGTATTCACCAGAAACAGGAAAGCGGATATTGAAGGAAAATGTGCCAATTCCCGGTGCATATCTCACCAAAAGGGGCAAATCATTGACATCGATATCTTTTAAACTTCCCGTATCGCTCCTTAGAGAAAGTCGGTATGACATGGAAATATATCTTGCGTTAAATTTATCGGCGCCAAATGTAAGGGTACATCTTCCATTTTTCGTATGGAGGACACAGGTATGTTCGCCCAGTAGTTGTAGTTTTGCCTTGAAAAAACATGGATACAGATAAGGACATGACAGGTAGTCTTGCATGCTTTTACATTGTTCAAGAGGAAGCAGCTGCCATTCTGGGTCATCTGGGAGACCGTAAGTTATAAAAATGCTTGGATGAAGGCAAAACCAAAAGTAATTGACACATGTAATACGTGTTCCTTTTGATTCCTTATGTTCCTCAAACACTGTTTCACCATGACTCTCTAAAAGTATTTCACCGCCTCGTTGATGTCCCGCTATTGATACAAGAACTCTGTGTGGATCAACAAGATGCCAACGGTCATTTGATTTAAATGCCACCCATGCCGTTTTACTTATGCTGTCTTCGTCCTCTTCTGTGTGCCCTGGTATGTAATTCAAGTTTTTCCCAACACCAAAAATAACTTCAGCTTGAACATCTGCTGACCTAAAATATTTATGGCATGGTCATACGTAAACTTCGCGGAAAGTTTGAAAAGGCGAAGTAACTAACCAACACAACCTGAGTTCGATTGCAGATATGGCATTTGACACTGGGATGCAACATATGCCTCATCAGTCCAACAAGCTGTTAATAATTAGCAGTTAGTAAATAACTGGGTCTTTATGATAATCAATGGACGTTATAAGTAAAGAGGAATTGATCTGTATTGAAATTAAGATATGAACATTCTACTGAAATGAAGTCCAACTTTGTGTAATACCAATAAAGCTACAAAGAGAATCGTTTTAGGATATAGAAGAAATGAGTCAGAGAGATTGCTAACACCACAAAGATATGTTACCTTTCGTTTTGAATATTTTGAGAAAATATATGATGAGCAGGACTATTTTATTTTGTTTTGTTTTTAGGTGCAGCCGTATCAATTCCGCTATTGACCGGAAGTTGGTTACCTTTCAATGGCCAATAAAATGACAAGTAGAATGTATAACATTTTTCGGATTGAAAAATTTATTCTGTAAGGCACATTTCAATTGGATAATACCGCATGAAAAAGGTCAATAAAATATTTTTCCGTTTTGAGTCTTTCATGAAAGGTTTTAAAATTGTAGAACGTAAATCAGTACATATCTGTTAACATATCACGTTGTCACCTATTATGATTTTGGAGTAATTAAACTTTCTCGACCATTGTATAACAGTCATTATTTCGAGAAACATGTTTGAAAAGAAAAACAAGGATAAAGTTTGTTTTGCTGATGCACATGTATGGTAAGATCTTATGGGGAGACAATTGAGGAGGAAATGGATGAGCTTCCGGTTAGCTCCTTTGGAAGAGCATTCGTCCTGTAATATGTGTAAGCGAAAGGTCATGGGTTCGAGCCCCGATCAGGGTACACATTTTTTATCACCCTGTGACATAAAGATTAAACTTGACAGGAATCTAGCTATACCCATCTCTTTCATATACTCAAAATCGCGCCGGCTATCTTTTTTTAAAGATAGTTCTTGCTCTAAATCACACCGAAGTGTTCGTGGTGCTTAACCTGTATTGAATTTAGCTGGCCAAATTCTAATTTAGGGAAACTTGTCTTTCTTAGCACAGTAATTCATTTTTTTGTCAATGAACTGTATGGATGATCCTCGTATATACATATTTAAACACAATAAATAGTGGCTTAGTACCATCCAATAAAAACAAAATCAGATTTTTGAACAATTGTTAAGTGTCCATGACCCTATCAAATAGTACAAATATAAACCGAAATAGTTTGTCGGTACAATAGTTAAAACCGGGTACTCTATTTGCAAAGAGAATTACGATTTAAAAGATTTTCGTTAATATTATGTGACCCATAGAATTTAAAGTCCCTTTCTGATTAGTCCAGTCTGAAACCGATAACTTCTAACCAAATAAATAACAAGAATTGAAACTGCTTCCTTAAAGATTTGGTCCAAGTTTCTTTGCAGTAATGATTTGCCATGTGTAATAAGCGTAAAAAGCATACTTGCAGAATGATTCCAACGCTCTGGCTGTATGGTCTATAAGAAGACTTTCTATATCTTCAGATACTCCTTCTGTTGCTTTAGTTTTCATGAAGCTCATCCAGACGAGAAATTCACGAACAAGAAAAATCTCCTTATATTTTTCTCCGACGATTGGCATGTTGAAGAATTCGATGAGTTTTGAGACGGAGGTCATGTTAATTTTATTCACTTGTAAATTGAACGAAAACATTTTCTCTATATGTTGTTATTATACGTCGCTGTTTATAATGCAGGTATTTCATATCCGAAACCGCATATTTGAAAAGTCTGTTATATATATTTTTTCATAAGTTTTGTATAGGCAATTGTTTTCCTTATATATGTATGGATCCTTATGTTGGTTACCAAACTTTAAATCCAGTTGATAAAGAGATACGTACGTACTCTAGAAATGACGTCAATTGTGTTCCAAATTTACAGATGACATTGATACAAACAACAGAGCCATCGTGGCCCTATATCGCTCACATGAGTACTATGAGTACTATTGTACATCACGCCAAGGTCGCACCAAGTCGAACACACCATACAAATATGAACTCATACATTCCTGCCTGTTGTACTTAACTTTGTTGAAATAACGTCTGTCAAAATGTTTTGCCATAAACTGTTTTGTTTTGTATATTTAGTAACAGACAGTCTATTTTCAGAACAGTATGTGTAAGCGAAAGGTCATGGGTTCGAGTCCTGATTAGGGTACACATTTTTTATCACCCTGTGACATAAAGATTAAACTTGACAGGAATCTAGCTGTACCCATCTATTTCATATACTCAAAATCGCGCCGGCTATCTTTTGTTTTAAAGATAGTTTTTGTTCTAAATCACACTGAAGTGTTCGTGGTGCTTAACCTGTATTGAATTTAGCTGGCCAAATTCTAATTCAGGGAAACTTGTCTTTCTTAGCACAGTAATTAATTTTTTATGTCAATGAACTGTATGGATGATCCTCGTATATACATATTTTAACACAATAAAGAGTCGCATAGTACCATCCAATAAAAACAAAATCAGATTTTTGAAAGATTGTTAAGTGTCCATGACCCTATCAAATAGTACAAATATAAACCGAAATAGTTTGTCGGTACAATAGTTAAAACCGGGTACTCTATTTGCAAAGTGAATTATGATTTAAAGGACTTTCGTTAATATTATGTGACCCATAGAATTTAAAGTCCCTTTTCTGATTAGTCCAGTCTAAAACCGATTAGTTCTAGCCAAATATTGTACCTAACTTTGTTGAAATTATGTCTGTCAAAATATTTTGCTATAAACTGTTTTTTTTATATTTAGAAACAGACAGTCTATTTTCAGAACAGTGACCTTGACCCTAGATTGTTTAAATTGTTTTGAAAATAGGGTCAACCCTAGCGGACAAAATTTTGTTTATTTTTCCTACATGTATATGGTTTAAACATATTTTGTCTCCAATATTGTATTTATACATAGTACTCACAATATATAACACAATACATGTTTATATAGACATGTATATAGTCTAAGTTAAACTTGTAACATACACGTAACCCCTAGGATGTGGCAAATTTAGACCCCTTGAACATAACTTAGGCAATGCTTCACTCTAGTGTCAAAGTTCTTTGACTTGTGGTTTCAGACAAGACAGTTTTTAAGAATTTCCCTCTTTAACTCTTATCTAAAACAAGTGATCCCCTAGCAGGGTCAATTTTTATTACAGGGGCATGGTTTGAACAAAATTGAGAGAGGAATACTTCGCAATGATACACATTAAATATATAAACTCTAGGTTGTATGGTTTCAGACAAGAAGCATTCTGAAAATTTCCTTTATAACTCTATATATAAAACAAGTGACCTCCTGGGCGGGCCAGTTTTGACCCAAAGGTCCTGCTTAGAACAATCTCTATAGAAGACTGCTATACAATGTTAATTATATAAGCTCTAGGCTTAGTGGTTCTTGGGAATGAAATCCATTGGTTTCCTCCATGACAACCAGACTTCTGCGTGGAATGGCATTCTTTGAACACCTTTGACAGATGACCACCCAAGGAACATTCCTCTGAAGTTTGGTTGAATCTGGCCAAGTGGTTATGGCACATATTTCGTTAAAAACAAAAAAGTTGACGACGGACGATGACGGACGACGGACACAGCTGGATATTAAAAAAGCTTACCTTAGTACTTCGTGTCAGGTGAGCTTAAAATAACTCTTACCACATAGGTTGCAATTATAGCAGTTAATTTCGTTTTGAATAACTCACAATGAATGAAATATTTTACCTTCGAAACGTGCACATCGACATTGTGAAAGTTAATTTCATTCTCATCATAAGTGTGTATCCGATCCATTGCTTTTGAAAATCTACAACAGTTACAGGAACAATATGGTACACTTTATATATATCTAGAAATTGTCTTCAGTGTTGTAGTATCTATGCTTTAATATTTGTGTCTGATAAGACTTGAACATTTTGCAATATTTACATCCTGATGCAAACAATTGAACAAACGCGATCAAATCGCGATTAATTTTGTATTCATTGCCCTCTTTTGTTTTGGTATCGGCCACATCTTTCATCTGTTAAAAAGGTTTTTTGGAAGTCTTCATTGAATTCATAAAAGGATTTATTATAAGAGCATTTAATTATTACAATTGTAATATATGAACTTATCATTATACGATTATAGACGTTTTAAGATTTGTCTCCGAGACTTAGAGGTTATATTATAAAATTAATTATGGCCCAAAAACAAGAACAGAAAATCACGTGCATGTCGCCGAAGTAGTCTTGTGTTATTCAAACATGAAGTATTCAAAATTTAATTATTAGAATTTTTTCAATAGCATTTGCACTTCGAAGAATTAAATAATAATTTCTTGTTATCCGTAGTATAGAATACGTGTTGGGACATGCCACTTGCTAATTACCACTTACAGTCGACATTGTTTTAAGCGACCACCAAGGGGACCTTCAAAATCCGGTCTCTTAATAGAGTGGTCTCTTAAAAGTATTTGTGATATTTCTCTAGACAGACATTTTTAACTGTTAATAAAATATATGTATATATACAATGTATGTTTGTTTGTTGTATTTTGTTCCTGTATGGCATATCTTGTATTAAATAACAAAATTATTCTGAAAGAATTATATATTTTTTTGTGTACATGTACATATTTTTTGGATAGCAAGTCATCATCAATCATCATCATAGTCATCATTTCCAATAATGTCTTTAACGAGATCAAATTAAAACTTCTGCCTCAATTCAAACCGAAAGTAAAACTGGAAATGCGGTTGACTCTTAGGTACTAACGAATATTTTAATCAAAATCAACATTAAACGTTATTGTGATATAAATACATGAAACATTTCTATGAAAACTAAAGTATAGTTTGCTTCTTTATCTTCATATCCCCTCAAATATTGTTAAAAAAAGATTGTGAAAATGGTGAACACTTTTACCTATTCATGCACCAAGAAAATGGTTGTTTGCTTGATCATTCAATAGTTACATTTAATTGCCGTATTCAATGTATTTAGGTGCAAACAAACTCGCTAATTACCCGGGTGAAGAATACCTAAAGGTATTATTCGTCAATTATTTATAAAACGGTCGCTTAATTCATATATTTAGAGCAATTTGGACCAATTTTTACTGGCCGCTGGTCGCACAATAAAATAAACGCTTAATGGAATGATTTTATATAGTGAAAACGGTCGGGAGGGATTTCAAGTGGTCGTTGAATAGGAAAAGTCGCTTAATGCAGGTGGTCGCATGTACAATGTCGACTGTACTTAATATTATTGCTAATTGAAGGTTTGGACTGCCACTTGCTAATTGCTACTAACTAATTGCCGCTTGCTTATTGCTTATTACAGGTTTGGACAAGCCATCCGCTAATTGCCATCCGCTAATTTGTTATCCGTGAAAAAGCTTCGGCTCCCTGGCAGGCATGCTGCAGATGAACTAAAGTAGCACATTGTAAGAGCACATCCTTTATTTACTCCGTAAGGCATTTCGTCAAAAAGGGTCCCCTACAAAAGGTATATTTCAACTAAACATCACACAGACTGCTAAACCAATTAAAAATTTGGTATGTCAAATTGTCTAAGTGAACCTAGTATTTCGGTTATTAATTTCATTAATGTCTAGTCTCACAACTTTGATAATGAAATATAAGGGTACACACTCAATGAAACATAACACTGAAATTACAAAATTGTACAGCTTTTCGACTTTCTCCTCGATTTTTGCGTTTCAGTCTTTGTCTTTGTACCGGGGAATTGATCTCCTGAAGAAAGAACACAAACACATATTAAGTCATACATATTAAACTCACCATCTGATGTTGATGCCACACTATTTTGTCATGTGTAGGTATACTTTGCTAGTTATCAGTTGCACTAGAACCAGTATAAGCTTGAACCTCGAGATACAAAATTTTAATTTTGGTCGACATGGTAGACAACTGTTTACTCTGTTTTGATATTAACAGTTAGATAAAGTATTGTTCAATTACGAAGTGTAAGACTAGGTAAACGAATGTTTTAACGGCTATTGTACCAATTATCAAAACCTGTGCTTCTGTGTACATGTATTTACAGGAAGACGACTGAGATTTATTTTTCCGATTCTACTAGGAATATAAATGGGCTGCAGCGTCTGTATGATATTTCAGCTGAATATTATTTTTATTTGTATCAAATTTTAAGTTCAAATATCGTTAATACTTTCAAAACTGATTTGTATTGATGGTGATAAAATGTGACACAGCAATATAAATAGGAGAAATATCTTGTTATGCAGTCAACGGGTAATGTTCGATCCCCACCAGTGCCAAGTAGTGGTAGTGTCCTTAGGGAAAACACGATGATTCCACATTGCGCCCTATCTCTATTTGAGGTTGATTCAATCTAGAGTGTATCTCGGGAGCGATTTATCTAAGTTGTAGGAACTTGTTTCGCAATCGAGAAAAAATAATTAGTATTAAAAACGGCTGATTTACGACTAGCCCCAACTCTAAAACTCCTACTGGGTAGTCGGTACACCCCATTATACAAAGTATGCTTTAACTTACTCACACTTGTTAACACGTGTGCGCCTACACAGTAATTGCTATTTATGTCACAATTGTATAATGATTGACAAACATGAATAACCAGTTCTAATTGAATATTTTTTTTCCAACGGTACAATGAAAACCTATTTGGCATAAACATAAATCTTTGGCAGAGTTTAAACTTAGGTAATCAATATTATCTTTCGTTTTGGGAAAGGAATAAAAAATGGTCACACTTTAATTTATTACGGGTATCAATTTCAATCAGGTCTGATTGTATTTATCAAAATGTCTCGATATTCTGCGGTCTATATTAGTAATATTAATATCCAGTATTTACAGACCACGTCTGCATGAAAGCCAGTTTACACTATCAAAACAAAAAAAAAGGGAAGCCCGTACAAGTACAAAACGCCCCCCCCCAAAAAAAAAAAAAAAAACCCCAAAAAAGGGCACACAAACAACACACACACACACACACACGCACACTTTTGACAAGGTTTCTTTTGACAAAGTTTTCCCGGCTTTTTTGACAGTTTTTGACTTTGACGGAATAGAAAGCCAATATATTTCCCCCAAAATGGTGATATTTTGTTACGTGAAACTTTTCCAACGTTTTTAATCGTGGAAAACTGGCTATCAAAGTCCTAAAGAGGCAGCGATTTCCCCCCAGATTTGATACTTATGCATGGAGTGCAGGTTGCCATATGGAAAAACGGAAATACACAATGTATCCTGATGCAATGATCAAAGCACTTCCTTACTGTTACTATCATAAAGCAGTGCGGTGAAAATAGAATTGAAATATCACACTTTAAAAGCTTCAATAAAGACCACATACCAACAAAGAGTGTTTCAAGTCAAAGTCACACATATATAAAATGAATAGGACACTGAGTTTGTCAAAAGTACAAAAACCGTTTAAATGGTCTTTTTGTTGTAGTTTCAAAACAATACTAGGCTACACAATCCATGAATATAACACTTAAGCTACAAAACTGTACAACTTTTCGAATCTTTACTCGGATTTTGTGTTTCAGTCTGTGTACCGAGAACATGTCCTCCTGAAAAAAAACAGAAGACAAAATTAGAATCTCGTAGAAAGTGAAAAAAATTTAAACGACACAAAATTATTTTAAATACATACATACAGTTATGCCTAATGATTGATAACGACAGCTATAATAAACTCACCATCTGATGCTGTTTACCTGTATTAAAATGAAACAATAATGACCACTTCATACTTTAAAACTTGAAACAAATAAGGTCAGTGTAAGCAACGTTGCGATATACAAATGAATAGTTTGTAGACAAGAAATTGAAATGCTACTTAAGCCCATATACAAAATAGTTCGTTCATGAAATTGTATCTGAAACATAAAAGTGCAAATTTTACCACTCTTTGTCACAGGTCCAACCAACGAAGACGTTTGACTGCCGTTTCCACAGTCCCTACTTTCCGTAGTTGTATCAATCAAACCTTAAAAAAGACTTAGGACGTTGTAGATTTCTGTTTATAAGTACTTTGCTACAGTTGATACATATCAAATCAATCTTATGTATATTTACTGAATAAATTACTCGACCGCCCTATGCTATAGACGTACTTAATCGATATGTTAAAATCTAAAACTGCAACACTTGAATAGATATTACAACAAAATGTTACACATACACCTCTTTTGAAGATCAACTATTTCAGTTTGCACTGCCGTTATCCTTTCTTCAACGTCTGCTTTTTTGTAGTTTAATTTCTGTACTTTTGCCTGTAGTGTTAACTCCCTCTTTCGTTTCTCTGACAAGTGTTGAAAATCATCTGATACGAAATTAAATCATATTGATAAGCTATGTAAAACATATTTCAGTCCCTTGTTTCTAATGAGTAAAATTCAATGCTTTCATTTTATCAGAGTAACTTAGTCTTTAAATTCCTCCAACGTGAGTACGCTCGTAGACCATTCTAAAAATTTTTATTTTATTTGATTTTAAAACCACTAAGTTTTAATCTTATACATTTACTTGTCGTTTGTTTTAATAACAGTACATGTATGTATGTATAACATTCTTCCCGATTCCTTGAGAATATGACAAGATTTGCGGATTAATTTAATCTTCAGTTGGAACTTACTATCCTCCTCATAAGACTGTGATGTGAGCAGATAATTTACGACTCGTTGATATAATGGACCGCTATTCTTTTCCCTGGCTTTGATTGACAAAGCATAGTCGCCTTCTTTTTTCATAGTAGCCTTAACGTGCAGCTTACCTTTAACCTCGTCAACATATGTCTCTGTGCCGACTGAAAGTAAGATGTGAGCATTTTTGAAAAATGTTTACTTTCTATGAGAAATGTTCACCTTTTAGGAGAAATTTCAGTAGCGTCTATTAAAAAGTAAAGCTTAAGTTCGATTTAGATGTCGTATACAATACATGTTGAACTTAAAATGCCATGAAAAAAGCACTACTTTAATACGTTACACACACGTATTGTGATGTTGGCTCGTTTCATATATTACATTAATAATAATTTATGTGTACATGTATTTGTTTCAAATGTTACATGCAAATTGATTTTTTACGTTAGCGTTAGATGTGACTCCGATACCGTAAAGAATGCACTTTATCCGCTTTTTGGAGAGTAAAAATTCAGAGTATCATTACCGTTGTCTTCGTTCTCTTCCCCGACGACGTCAGAAGAAAATTCAATATCTGCAATTTTGTCATCTTCTATTTGGAATGTTATTTCTTTTACAACTACGTCGTCGGTTGTGATTTTGTCCTTCATGGTTATGTTTGGTAGGGCTTCTGATGGATTTTTGAGTCCAAAATCAACGGCTTTATAACCGAATCCGTACCCAACTTTACCCGCATCCATTGGCAATTTCTTGCAGGCGGGGTCTGGCTCTGTACAAATTATCTTAAACAGCGAAAACCTTTCGGAGCCGTTAGTTTCTGGAGCAGAAACATATGTTTCAAACAAGTATTCACCAGAAACAGGAAAGCGGATATTGAAGGAAAATGTGCCTATTCCAGGTGCATATCTCACTAAAAGTGGCAAATCATTGACATCGATATCTTTCAAACTCCCCGTATCGCTCCTTAGAGAAAGTTTGTATGACATGGATATATGCCTAGCGTTAAATTTATCGGCGCCAAATGTAATGGTGCATCTTCCATTTTTCGTATGTAGGACACAGGTATTTCCACTCAGTAGATAAAGCTTTGCCTTGAAAAAACATGGATACAGATAAGGACTTGACAGGAAGTCAGACATAGTATTGCGTTGTTCAGGAGGAAGAAGCTGCCATTCTATGTCGTCCGGGAGATGTCTAATTACAAAAATGCTTGGATGAAGGCAACACCAAAAGTCGTTGATATGTACTGTCTCTATTCCTTTTGATCCTCTCTTTTCCTCAAGCACCGTTTCACCATGACTTTCTAAAATTATTTCACCACCTCGTTGATATCCCCTCACTGCATGAAGGAATAAAGATGGGTCAACAAGATGCCAACGGTCATTTGATTCAAATGCCATCCATGCCGTTTTGGTAATGCTGCCTTCGTCCTCTCCTGTGTGCCCTGGTATGTAATTAAAGTTTTTCCCAACACCAAAAATAACTTCAGCTTGAACATCTGCTGACCTAAAAATATTTATGGTAGGTCGTACGTAAACTTCGAGGACAGTGTGAAAAGGCGTAGTAACTAACCCGAGTTCGATTGCAGGTCAGGCCATTTGAGATATGGCAAGACACCGGGATGCAACAAAGGCCTCATCAGTCCACCCAGCAGTTAATTATTAGCAGTATGTAAATAACTGGCTCTTTATGATAAGCGATGAAAATTATAAGTAGAGAGGAATTGAACTGAAACAAATTAACATAATTACGAAAAACTAATGAAGTATTGAAATTGAGATGTGAACATTTTGCACCCTTAATGTCAACTGAAATTAAGTCTGACTATGTGAAATAGCAATTAAACTAGAAAGAGAATCTTTTGAGGATATGGAAGAAATTATTCAGAGGGATTGCTAAAACTATAAAGATGTGTTACCTTTCGTTGTGAATATTTTGAGTAAATATATGATGAGCAGACTTTTTTTATGTTATTTTGTTTTTCGGTGCAGCCGTTTTAAGCACGCTTTTGACCGGAAGTTGGTAACCTTTAATGATCAATCAAATGACAAGTAAAATCTATAACATTTGTCAGATTGAAAAATGCAATGAGGAACCGTTTTATGTGGATAATACCGCATGAAAAATGTCAATAAAATATTTTTCCGTTTTCAGTCTTTGATGAAAGGTTTTCAAATTGTAGAACGTAAATCGTACAAATGTACATTGTACATATCTTTTAATATAATATATTGTCACCTCAAAACAGATGTTAATTATGCTTTTGAAGTAATTAAACTGTCAGTTAAAATACTTTCGTTAACATTACGTGACGCTAGAGAATTTAAAGTCCTTTTTCTGATGAGTCCATTCTAAAACCGATAACTTCTAGCGGAATAAAGAAAAAGAATTGAAACTGCTTTTACAAATAATTTTGTCCCCTGTCTCTTTGCAGGAATGATTTGACCTGTGTAATAAGCGTAAAAAGCATACTTGCAGAATGATTCCAACGCATAGACTGGATGGTCTTCAAGCAGACATTTTATATCTTCCGATACTCCTTCTATTACTTTAGTTTTCATGAAGCTCATCCAGACGAGAAATTCACGTACAAGAAAAATCTCCTTATATTTGTTTCCGACGATTGGCACGTTGAAGAATTCGATGAGCTTTGAGACGGAGGTCAGGTTAATTTTATTCACCTGTAAATTAAAAAAAAATTTTTTTTTTTATTTTTTTATTATACGCCGCTGTTTATGATGGAGGTATGTAAAACCGAATTTGAAAACTTTGAATATTTACATGTTTTGTATAGGAAAATTATACGTATGGACTGTTGGGTACCAAACTTTAAATCTGATAAAGATATAGAACCTACTCTTCAAATACGTCTGGTAAGTTTACAGATGACTTTACAAACAAGAGGGCCATATATCAGCAAGGTCGAACAATCCCACCACAGCATACAAACAGTCAAACATCAATATATGCAACCAGCATTCCTGTACTTTACTTTGTAAATTATGTCTGTGCACAAGTTTAGCATATAAACTATTTAGTGTAGACAGTCTATTTTCAGAACAGCGACCTTGACACCTAATATGTTTTGAAAATGGGTCAATCCATGCGGACAAAATTGCTTTCCAACATGTATACTAAGTTAAATTGCAATCGTATACTGAACGAAACAAGGACTGCCGTATACATTAACGTTATTAAGAAACAACATGTTCAACGCCTTGGCTATGTACGGACGACGACTATGTGTCAAACGTAAAACCAATAAATTGGGTTGTACGCATTTCAATTGAAAAGGTAAAATCGACTTTCAGCATGCATGTCAGATAATCCGTGTTTATAAGATAAACTTTCAGGCAACGATGGATTATAGCGTTCTCTTCTTTTTTTAAAAAAAAAAAAACAAAGGAATTTACAGGAAGGGGCCATGGGCATGCTTAATACTGGTTTGGCGACGAGTGGGAAAGATTTTCCATTCATCAAAACGGGCGTACGGAATAGCAGGAGTTCGCGGGTCACAACACCTGTTCAAGACCGCTATATCACCCCCTTGAGTAACTGACCAGCGTCCTGCTGCTTAAAACCCTGGTACATATACACGACTGCCCAAACGTCGCCACTGGGAGGTTGCACCGTCGAGGGGGTCCTTACGTTGGCTATGTATTGACGCGACATCATATGTTAACTGTAGTACACATCCTCGCTGGATGGCCGTATTTCTTCTTCCAGGAGCGGAACAACATTCCAGGGACACGTCGAACCGATGAACTTACACAAGCCTTATTCCAGGAGCGGAACAACATTCCAAAGGCCGAAATCAACACACTTGTCGGTTCTATGCGCCGACGATGCCAGGCAGTACTCGGTGCTCAAGGTGGCCCGGTATTAATGTGTGTTTTCTGTCTATGACCCCTTCCACATTTAATTAACCATTTCATCAGTTTTCCGTGAACGTAGAACAATAAAATTTTACACACAAATTTCCATTGAAATACTCTTGGAATACATATAAAATAATTCAACTCATCTTTTCATATTAACGTACATCTTTACTTAAACACAGCGGAAGTTACTTATTTTTGTTCAGTATATATACGTAGCCCTTAGGATGTGGCCAATCTAGACCCATCGGACATAACTTAGGCAATGATTCACTCTAGTATCAGAGTTCTTGGACTTGTGGTTTCAGACAAGAAGAATTTTAAGGATTTCCCTCTATAACTCTTATTTAAACAGGTGATCCCCTAGCAGGGTCAATTTTGATCACAGGGGCATGGTAAGAACGAAATTGAGAGAGGAATACTCTTTGCAATGATACATATGAAATATGTAAGCTCTAGGTTGTATGGTTTTGAATTTTGAAAATTCCCTTTAAAACTTTATGTTAAACAAGGTTGACGACGGACGACGGACGGCGGATACAGCGGTATTTTAAAATCCTTACCTTGGTACTTCGTGTCAGCTGAGATGAAAATAGCTCTTACCACATACGTTGCAATAACAGCAGTTAATTTCGTTTTGAATAACTCACAATGAATGAACTATTTTACCTTCGAAACGTGCACATCGACGTTGTGAAAGTTAATTTCATTCACATCATAAGTGTGTATCAAATCCATTGCTTTTGAAAAATCAACAACAGTTACAGGAACAATATGGTGCACTTTATATATATCTAGAAATTGTCTTCAGTGTTGTAGTATATATACTGTAATATTTGCGTCGGATATGACCGGTAAATTTGGCAACCTTTACATACTGATGCAAAAAATTGAACAAACGCGATTCATTATGTAATCTGAAATAAGAATTCATTGCCCTCTTTTGTTTGGTATCGGCCACATCTTTCATTTGTTGCGTTAAAATGGTTTTATTTTGGAAGTCTTCGTTGAATTCATAAAAGGATTTATTATTAGAGCATTTAATTATTTCAATTGTAATATTGTGAACTAATCATTATACTATTATAGACGTTATTAGATTTGTCTCTGAAACTTAGATGTTATATTATAAAATTTAATATGGTCCAAAAAATGAGGTTAACACAGAAAACAAGAACAGAAAAACACGTGCATGTCGCCGAAGAGGTCTTGTGTTATTCAAACATGAAATATTCAAAATTGAATTATTAGAATTTTTTCAACAGCATTTGCACTTCGAAGAATTAAATAATAATTTCTTGTTATCCGTGGCGAAGTAAATGTCATTGTTTTTCTATGATTTTGTTTTACGAATATATTTATCACCATTGTATTATTAACAAAATCTAAGCTTCTGTAGGTATTTATATACCAGCCGAGGATTGAACTCTAGACTTCCGGTTGTGCTCAGCATATAAAGGGACTGCAGTGTGTGTACACATATTTCGACTGAATATGTTTCTATCATTTTTTCATTTTTAAATCATTTTGGGTGATCGAAAACTGTTTGTAATTTGTCAACATGGTAATAAACTGTAGTGAATATCTCGTTCTACAAAGAACGTTAAGACACACTCACACAAGCAAATCTGCGCACCAAAATACAGTCAAACTTGCCTTGAAGGACACCTGTTTTGGGAGGTTTTCAATGGTTTTTATATTGATTAATCTTTAAACATGAAACCCTAGATCTAATTGAATAGGAAAAAAAAAATAATAAATATCAAACAGGGAATGCCACGTACCAAAAACGCAGCCTCCCCAAAAATAGGAAGTTTTGTTTGTCAACGGACTGAGATCACCCTTAGCCTATACATTTGGGCATACCATTACTCTAGCAGATTTTCAGTTTTGGCAATCGATGGTGACCTTTTTTTCGGAAAGGAATTGATACAATTCATATTTTAACATAATATAGGTATAAATTTCAATCATGTCTGATCGTGTTGAACACAATGTCTCGAAATTCCACGCTCATATTGATATCAATATCGTTTTCAAATACTAGTTTGAATCGAAAACTTGCTGTACTTTCACTAAAGAAACGTTTGTCATTTTGTCAAGCAACATTAGTTTGTTTACCGAAAACGGAAAGCTTCTTGCATTAAATAAAAGTTTATATGACTGAGTTAAAGTCTCATATATAAGTTCTACACTCACACAAAACATTTGATGTTCTTGTCAAATGATCAATGATGACAGATAATGAGCTAAATAAAACGTTATAGTTGTTTAAGTTACAGCCATACTAATGGTCGAAACATCCATTCCGTGATTTTCTTTTACTGGTTAGATTTGGTTAGCCTGAAATACATGGATAAGGATTTTATTTCCGTTTTTGTTCTGAGTTTGTTGGAAAGGAAAAGGTCAAATCTAACGTAGAACTACAATCAATTTCAAACTAGCCACAAGGTTGTAACCCACACTTTCAATCACTGTCTATGCAGAGTAGATATATGTATTCTCAAATCATCTATTTGCTTGATTAATTCCGTTTTCATTTTGTTTTTGCATGCTATTTTCTCGTCCTTAGTGAATTCTCGCTTCTTTTGCTTGGCCAGCTGCTCGTGTTTGCCTACAAAATATACATTTGGGTAAAATGTCGAAGTTTATACATGTAAAATAATCATCTTTCTACATATTTTATAATTACATTTTGTTTATGTTTTAAAAAAAGTTACATGACAAATCATGATTTTATGGAAATACATGTAACTTTTTGTTTGTTTGTTTGAATTAATGCGTTTTAATCAGTATGATCTCAAAGATATTTAATTATAATACATTTGGAATCAAAAGTTTACAGTAAATATTTGTATTGCTTTGAGAGCATTCATTTATTTGCTTACTATATATTTCTTTTTCTTTTGTATCGGTTGTAAGCATATAGTTCAAAATTATTTTGAACTCGGTTTCTGAATTTCTCTCTTTCGCCTTTATAGCCAGTGAGAAGTCACCACCCTCAAGCGCCTCAACTCTAACCACCAGTTTTCCTCTCTTTTTATCAACACTTGTACCTATAATATCAATACTATAATAAATATTATATAATTCATTTATTGATTCATTTATTGCCAAGAATATATTACATATTTTTCTTTTCAATATTGTCTTCCGTGATTCAATGTACAAGTAATTTAGTGTTAAGGCTATAATTACTCTACATTTTTCAGACTTGTACCGAAAAAAACTCCGCATAAAAAAATAAACATACTCGTATGAACTTCATTTTTCTTAGTATCACCAATAATGTTTGATGTGTATTCCACCTCATTAACACGATCACTGTCAATATCAAAGTCCACAGTTTCGTCTACAAAGTCACTGCCTAGTTCCTCTTCAGGAGATTGTAGAACAAGTATTGGCGATTTCTCAGATGGATGTTTTAAACCAGCTTTTTTAGCTTCGCTCCCAAAACCATAGCCTTCATTTCCAACTTTCAATGGTACTTTTCGGCAATTGGTACAAGCCTTGATACATTCAATTCTAAAATCAGCACAGCTGGCGTTCGTTACTATATCGTCTGCAATGACCATGATCTCAAATGAATATGTACCTTCGACGGGTAAACTAATTTTAAACGTGTACATATCTTCTGAAGGGATAAACATAACAAGTTGGCAAAGGTCATCCCATCTGACCTTAGACCTGTCACCTGACAGGAGAGTAAGTGTGTATGAAAAGTCAAGATTCTTGGCAACCCTTTTGTCTGCGGCGAAGGATATAATGCAAAAACCATTCGTAGAAACAAGTGAACATGACTGCTGAGAGAGAAGTTTCAAACCAGCTTCGTAATAGCCTTGTTGCACAAATGGAAAAGATAAAAAATCGTCTAAAGTCTTCTGTGACTCTGGTAGAAGTTGCCACTCGGCGATGTCAGGGTAACAGTGATGAATGAATATTTCAGGCTTCGTGCAGAACCAAAAGTCGTTGAAAGCATGAATTGTTTGTCCCTGACTTTGAAGACGAGACTGTATATTCATTTGACCGTCGCCTTCCAACATTTCACCCCCATGGGCAAATCCATACATCGAAACAATAGCCCAGAGAGGGTGCACGAGATACCAAGTGTCGTCTGCCTTAAAAGCACACCATTGGCTCTCCTGTAAAAGCTCCGTGTTTCGCACACCTGCCTGGTAGTTCGAGTCTTTCGAAAGTCCTGATATAACCTGAACCTCAATACCGGCATTGCTAGAATGAAATTATGTGTTAGTTATTCTGCTACATGTCTTTGTTTATAACAAAAATAAGTATTACGTTTAAGGAATCAAAATAATTTTTTATTGTTTTAAAGAAATGACAGCCGTTACATAATTTTTTTATATAATAATTATAGTAATGTTGATCTGTGGAATTACCAGATAAGTTCAAATCTTAACTGAAAATAAAACATGTTTCATATAAATTCAAATCCATTTAATGATGCTATTGCATCGAAACATTACCCGCACAGTATTTTAAACGACTCGTTGGGATTTCCATATATTATTTCTTGCACTGTCCACGACACCTTGTATCTTCTAGATCGACGGTCTATGTTGATCGTATTCAAAAATGCTATAAACGCTCGAGCAAGGTATATATCTTTGTGTTTGTCTTCCTGGTCAATTGGTAGGGCTAGGTAATTTATCAGATCATCTTTGGAATGGATTTTGTCCATCGGTATCTGAAAAATAAGCACAGCAACTTAAATACATCTCTTTAATGAACTTAACTGAACAAATAAGAATGAAACTTAATTTCTAAAGAACAGCTTCTAGAGCACATGTGTATCGACCGTCAGTCATATTTTCTAAAAACTTTATAAATCACCTTAAATGACGTATGCACCAGAGTGGTATTATTAAATGACGTATGCACCAGAGTGTTATTATTAAAAGATGTATGCACCAGAGTAGTGGTGTACCAGAGTGGTATTATTAAATGACATATGCACCAGAGTGGTATTATTAAATGATGTATACACCAGAGTAGTGGTATTATTAAATGAAGTACGCACCAGAGTGGTATTATTAAATGACGTCTGCATCAGAGTGGTATTACTAAATGACATATGCACCGGAGTGGTATTATTAAATGACGTATGCACCGGAGTGGTATTATTAAATGACGTATGCATCAGAGTGGTATTATTAAATGACGTATGCACCGGAGTGTTATTATTAAATGATGTATGCATCAGAGTGGTATTATTAAATGACGTATGCACCGGAGTGGTATTATTAAATGATGTATGCACCAGAGTGGTATTATTAAATGATGTATGCATCAGAGTGGTATAATAAAATGACGTATGCATCAGAGTGGTATTATCAAATGACGTATGCATCTGATTGGTATTATCAAATGACGTATGCACTAAAGTGGTGCGTGTTCTCTCTATCATAGATAGAAGTGCTGAACGGAGACTATTACACAAATGTAACTAAATAATCTTAACGTTATTATGAAAAATCGAGCGGCACTGCAATGGCGGTCAATCATGACACACTGTTATAAACTGTGCAAAATGTTATGACACCCTAGTATAAAATGTGCAAAGTATTTTGTGAACCACAGTGTTACACTTGTCCAATAGTTTCCCAGGTCTTTCTATTACCCAGAGAAAAAAGTAGATAGAGGCACATAACAAAAACCTACAGACCGGTACCGAACGACAGTGTATAAATAATGTAGTAACTCTTTTGCTTACAGTAATGTAATATTAACCATTCGGTAAACAGTTTAACAAATAATTATGTACATGCTCATATCTTATTATCTAAAACTTTCTGTGTATCAAGCATAATGAATCATAATAAAAGAATATAAAATATTACCCTTGCGGCATGAACGTCTACGTTGTGAAAGTTGATTTCGCTTTCATCGTATGAATGTATCCGTGCCATGTTGTAATGAAATTTTCTTAGAAACGAATATATGCAATTAAAAGAATATTCCCACCTTTGATATATCACTATAACACTGATGCGCTACATAATGGGTGTTTTGTAGTCCTTGAACCTTAGTTTCTATCTAAAGCAAACAGCGACAAGTTTCAAACGAGTAAACACCGTATCGAGTGTCAATATCTTTACACTTCGATTATTGATTATGTCATTTGAACTACTTGTTTATTTCATCGTAAAACTTATCTACCATGAGTTAAAAGGTACTTTTAGTGTCTTACAGCCGCGGATTATTTACATCGGTGTAACTATATTTCCACTCGTTTGTACATCGTCCTGTAAGATATTTAAGGGTTAGTCGTCCAAAAAGCTTTAGTTGTAGGGCTATAATTATTTCTTGCCAATAACATATTGTAAGAATGCTGAGCCTCTTAAGTTTGAAGAAGTTCAATCTTGAGAGGAACTCGCGGTTTACGGTGTATGCGACCTTTGTCGTACGTCAGACGTCAAAAGGCGAGTTGTCTCCGTTTGTTATGAAATTTTGCCTAATGGTACTATAACATATTGCTCGCATTGTGTTCGTTTTCACTTTTCTATTTTTCATTTCGTTTCCTAGCAAAATGACATCGAACGCCGCTGGTGTAAAATCGAGGATTTACATGCATAACTGGTTCAAATACTTCCTCATTTTAATTTTAAAACCACCAAATGCTAGCTCTCTATCTGTGAAATACGCACGTATAAAATTTGGATGGTTTTGTCGTCATTTTTTCCAACGCAAAGCGTTTGATATTGAAAATCCACCCATTTTTTCACCCGAAATTGTGACCCCCGACTTACGTTAAAGTTAGTTTTGGTCAACGGAACGAGATTCAATCAACTAATGACTAACATGGTGATTTTTAGTGTAGATCGTAACGAATAGCACTGAAAACAAAAAAAACGTGGGGAGGGGGGTGTTCGCGCATTATTTTTCACAAAACGTCAATAAAGTAAAGTTCGGACATCAAGAAGAATGATAACGTCGCTTAACGTCATTGACAGCATGTTGACGCCATACGTGATCTTAAGGTCCGTGTAGACCAAGATGAACGTTGAAACAGCAATCCCTTGATATAAATGTAAGATAATCATTATGGAGCAAATAAAACAGATAGCGATACCCATAATTTACATAACTATATTGAAGAGTCTGAGTAATATAATGCGCTGTTAATATTCGCTAATACTTCTCCTGTGTTTTGCTAGTTTAACTTTCACATTGAATTAATATCTCTAGATCAAAATACTTTTTTATGAAACAATTCAAAAGTTCACTCTTTACTGAATATTTTGGCCTACTTTTACTAATACTTTTATAATATTTCTACTTACTGAAGAAGGCCAGTAGGCCCTACCAGTAGGCCGAATTACTTTTTGTTTATAGTACTTTAATCATGTCTATCTATATCGTATGTAACTTGAAGTAGATTTATGATAAATTATGGACGCATGTGCGTCTCGAACGCACGCAACGTGCGTTTCATAAAAAACTTTTCTATTCTCTAGTATTGATTAAGCCCATGGTGGCAAAACTTTACAGTATAACGAATAAGTAGAAGGCTATATAATTCATATTGTTTGATAGCTCGTTCGTTGTTATTGACATCCTACTGTTCGATATCATATGAGGTTTATCATAGAATGCGCATAAGCATGTATACTATTCCACATGACATGAAGGTATTATCTTTGAACAATATCATTAATTGTAACTTTCAACATTTTCGTAAACTTGACCGTGTTTTATGAAATCTTCGACGTTATTCGGCATCATTCCTTCTGGAGTCGTCGTGGCGCAGTGGTAGCGCGTTCGCCTCAGGATCGTTGGGTCCCGGATTCAGGATCGAAGGGTCACGGGTTCTCTATAGCGTTTAATCTAAGTTGTAAGAACTTGTTTCGCAATCGAGAATAAATAAATTAGTATGAATTAATTCCTTCTGTTCTTCAACCACTTTTAAACAAAACTATCCATTTGAAAAAGCAAATCGTTGATATGTTTTACATTCAAGCAAACACATCAATCACCCATGTAAAAAATACTTTTTTATAAGTGAGAATAATAACAATATATAATAATAATAATAATAATAATAATAATCATCATCATCATCATCATCATCATCATCATCATCATTATGTGAATTGTACTCTATGGCAACATTCGAAACATTTAGGCTATAAATATTTCAAAGGCGGAAATTATGATGTTGTTCAAAATATTGATAATGCAAATTCTTATAGTCCTGTAAAACACCCAACCATTTCAATGACTATTGTTGATAAATTGTAATGTCCTAAAATTTGTTGACTTAAATTCAGAAGCCTTGATTGATTTTCACAAAGACAGAAACTGTAAAATAAGTTTGCATACAAGGACCTTAAGAATCCCAATTCTTCAAAGAATTCTGGTTTAGATGAAGTCCCTGCTAGAGTTTGAAGGATGCTGCAGTATCAATTAGTTTTAGTGTAAATATGTAGGTCACAGATAATACGGTACCAGGTGATATGAAAATGGGCAGGTAAACCCTGTGTTTAAAATAATAGTAATCTTGAGGTAGGCAATTATAAACCAGATTCTTATGTATTGTGTCTGAAGTTTTGAAAAGTATTAAGCTGAAAATAATCTATTTCTCGAATAGCAGTCCGATTTTCGAAACTGATGCTGATGTCTTGTACATGAAATGGATATTATGAGAACTAATGATACTAAGGGATTATATACAGGAATGGTCATGTTAGATTTTCAAAAAAAAGTTTTGATACTGTTTATCATTTATCTTATATAGTAGACTAATTCCAATGTGCCCCAAAATATTTATTGGTTAATGTTTTATCTAAAAGGAAATAAAAAAACTGTAATTGGCACCAACTAAACATGTTTTTCTGTGATGACAGCTTTGGTGAGTTTAAAACGTATTAATACATTTTCCTTTTATAAAGGTAAATTGCTTCTTCCTAAGGTTAGAAAGTATGAAATTGTCGCCATGAGAAAACCCGAGGAGTACGGTTGGAATATTTTAGCAATGCACGCATGTTACTTAAATTTTACAAGACGATCATTTAAGAGTTCTTGTCAGTTTGTATATAGTAACAACACAAGTAGTTTAGTGCCGCACTTGAACATGATAACTAAAGCTTTAATAGGCTATTTAAAGTAATTAATCTAGCAATCTTTGCCGTTATCATCGGGCAAAATTAAAGACCTACCTGAAAGAATATCTGTAGGATTGTGACTTAGTATTCTTTGTCCGCACTTTTACAAGTTGAATGCATACTTAACATTTTTAGTAATCGTTTAATAGCCTATTGACGTCGCTTTTTATCTGTATATTCTTGAGTACACTTACATTCACATTATGTCCTATCAGAAAACAGAGATTTAAGCGTTTTCATGCGATGACGATCGGGATTTTTTTGTTAGCACAGGCCGACGTTAGCACAATGACTTGCTATGAATAATAAACAATATATATGCACACAAACTATAGCTATTATCGCCGTTCTTTTTAGACTATAGCTTAAAATCGTTTTCAGTGTCCCGAAATTTAAATATTATATTGAACTAATATATGCATATACACATATTATATCATAACGTATTATTGTTGTATATGATTATGTTGAACCTTGTTTCACGAAGGAGCTTTTAATTCCGTTTACGTCAAAGATCTGAAAAAAATTACGAAATGAAAAATAGAAAAATGAAAACGAACACACTGCGAGCAATGTGTTATAGTACCATTAGGCAAAATTTCATAACAATCGGAGAAAACTCGCTTTAACTAATTCAGACCACTTTGCTTTAAATGTTTGCGTGTTTCCTCCCCATGGTTGAGCTCTGGGTGATGCGAGTGAGGAAAATCCTTATAACAGTAATTTTGTCAAACGTCCTTTTTCAGCATACTTATCTATATAATAATCATAAGAATGATCCGACGCGTGCTGTTTCAAAAGGCGTAAATTTATAGTCTTTACCAACGTATATTCCGCGATCAATAAGTCAAAAGGTAATAAAAAATGGTAATTAAGCTTTAAGTTACAGATGATTGAACATATTTACAAACAATCAGCTGTTTGGGTGTTGAGTGGTTTCGAGACACTTCAACTTGATAGGTTTAAAGAAATTGCCGTATCAAATTTAAAGGCAAGGTTAATGTATCACTCGATTTCTTTCTTTCTACTTAAGAACTACATCCATCTGTACTACTAGCAAATATTATACTATCATAAATATCATTTAAATACTTTTCTAGCATGTCATTTCCTTGTCCGATTCCAAAAACAAAACTTTGATATAACAAAACTTTGCTACGGCAAAACACTGAACCAGTACGAATATCACTAAAGCGAGTATAAGGCCACTAAAGAGAGTAAGGCCGCAGTTATCTGTACTAATAAATGGACGGCTGTCTGCTCCTTCATAGTCGAATAAATAAATAAAGCCCTACAATCAGGTATCAGAACGTGCTCGAAAATCTTCTATTTTCTTCACTAATTCTGTTTTCCTTTTGGTTTTGTCTGCTAATTTCTCCTCCTTTGTGATCTCCCGTTTTCTTTGTTTTACAACATTCTCATGGTGACCTGAATAGTAACAATATTGTCTTTAATAAGGAATAAGGAGTCTTGTAAAATAAATGTATCGTGTCAATTTTACTAATTAAACTGAATACTAGTACATGTATATTAATTTTGTATATGCGTTAAAACTTGTGCAAAAATTGCACTGTTTCAAAATAAGGATGTGTGCACACTGTTAACAATTTAATTACCCTTCGAAATGTCTCTGCAAGGATGTGTGTACACTGATAACAATTTAATTAACCTTCTAAATGCCTCTGCAATGATGTGTGCACACTGTATATAATTTAATTATCCTTCTAAATATCTCTACAAGGATGTATGCACACTGTAGACAATTTAATTATCCTTCAAACGTTTCTACAGTATGAAGGTCAAGTAAGATTCCTAAAACGAAACAAAAAGATTTTAAAACATGTAAGAAATACCTTACACCATTTTATTTCTCTTATTATCAGATTCAAAATGAAAATTAATATACAAATATGTGGAATATCAATTTTTGACTAAAATTCAAAAGGGAATTTCCAAAAGGGATATTAAGTGGAATCTGTTTCGGGTTATCTCAAATCGATAGCAGTTTGTACTTGGGCTTATTTATTCTCGATTAGCAGCACTTAACGAGCTTTGTCCATCGATTATATTTTGCATTTGCACATATAAATGTTTTCTATATTTTTTATGATACTTCTTAGCCCATATTTACTATGACTGAAAACGTTTAATTGAAAAAGTTTTAAAAAGTATATTCCGCAAGTACCTGGCCAATTGTTTTACCTCTGTATCACAAAAAACGACTTTTATACGTGATACAGTGGAAATAAATTGGTCAGGTACCTGTGAAGTACTCGTTTACTAGATAACTGATCTTACTATACAATTTTTTCTCTGAGGTGTCCGTTGTCAGCATCAAGTTTATAACTGTTTTAAAGTCAGACTCAGTTTCTTTCTCTCTAGCTTTTATAGCCAGTGTGTAGTCTCCGCTCTTCGTCGCTCTGGCCTTTATCACCAGCTTCCCTTTCTTTCCATCAACATAGGCATCTGAAACACAAAGACGAACTTAACATTATGACACCTGTATCACAATATAGTATTTACATGTGTCTTCAAATGCATTAACTAAACTTTCCCAATTTGGAATATTATCTTGAACCTCGGTTGAGAAAATTATCTTTATCTTAGACTAGTTTGAGACAAAATGAATGTGAAGTACTTTCACGCTGAACCCACAACAAATGTATTACTCGAATGTACACATTAAAAAGTTCAAATGTACATACCAGTAAGCACTGTTTTCTTGTCTGATCCACCAACTATATGTGGTCTGAATTCCATTTCATTTACACGATCACTGTCTATATGGAAATCTATAGTTTCATCTTCACAATCACTACCCAATTCCTCCTCAGGTGGTTTCAGAATAACAAATGGCGCCCGCTGAGACGGGTGCTTCAACCCAGCTGCTTTAGCCTCGTTCCCATAGCCAAACCCTTCTATACCAACATCCCATGGTACTTTTCGACAATTCTTACATGCTTCTTTGCATTCAATTCTAAAATCAGCACAGCTGGCGTTCATAACTATATCGTCTGCAAGGATCATGATTTCAAATGAATATGTACCTTCAACAGGTAAGCTGGTTTTAAAAGTGTACACGTCTTCTGAAGGAATAAACATAACCAGCTGGCAAAGGTCATCCCATCTGACCTTACTCCTGTCACCTGCCAGAAGAGTAAGCGTGTAAGAAAACTCTAGATTCTTCGTAACTTTCTTGTCAGCTGAGAAGGAGATTATGCAAACACCATTTGTTGAACACAGTGCGCACGAATAATCGGAGAGAAGTTTTAGACCCGCTTCATAGTAGCCCTGTTGCAAAAACGGCAGAGATAAGAATTCGTCTAAAGTCTTACGTGACTCTGGTAGAAGCTGCCACTCGACGTTGTCAGGGTAACAGTGATGAATGAATATTTCAGGCTTCGTGCAGAACCAAAAGTCGTTGAAAGCATGGATTGTCTGCCCTTGACTTTGCAGATGAGACTGTGCTTTACCATCGCCTTCTATCACTACTCCATCATGGGAATACCCGAACATGGAGACAATTGACCACTGTGGGTGTACAAGATGCCAGCTGTTGTCTGATTTAAAAGCGCACCATTGACTCTTCTGCAGACTTTCTGTGTCGGTTACCCCCGGTTGGTACTTCGAGCCCTTTGTCATCCCTTTTATAACTTCAACCTCTATACCAACTTTGCTGAAAGCAGAAATATGTTGTCTTTAATATATGAAATATAATCTTAACAAGTGAAACAATATTTTCGGTCGTTATTTTTCATTTCTGCGTGTGAATTTGTTTGATTGTAACCCGATGGCTTGATATTGTATTGGGATCTCTGAATTTTATACCCAGATCAACAGCTAAACAATATTTCGTCTGTAAGGCACCAGTTTACATATTAGTTAGGCCTCCAAATCAACAGGCTGACATATACACTATTTACACGCATATAGACCTATATGTCAGGGAAATTAACGATTGATCCTTTCTACTATCTATCCAATCTTGCTTATCTGCAACTTCAAGATTAATGTGAAATTGACATAAGAATAATAGCAACTTGAAAATTTACCAAAGCAAACATACCAGCATAATGTATAGAAAGAATCCGTAGGGTTTCCATAAATGATTTTTTGCATTGTTTCGGAGACGTTGAAGGTGCCGGACCTACGGGCTATGTTGATCTCATTTAGAAATACAACGAATGCTCGAGCAAGGAAAATGTTCTTGTTTTCCTCTTCTTTCTCAATCGGCGCTGCGAGATATTGTACTAGACAATCCTCCGAATAGATGTTTGTCATAGGTACCTATAATATTAATACAATGACTTGTATACAGACATTACTGTTGATAGGGTAGCAGTTATCTGTGCGTTACATACTTTCTACTTATTTGTTTCACGAAACTTGGTGACATTTTACCAGGTGTAAGCTGTTTTATAGGTTTATCAAAAAAAAAATTACATGCAATACATACTGATCACTCAGGTCCAAATTTCAAAACGTTGTTGAACAAATGCTCATAAAATAAAAAGATATATATCATACCTTTTGTGCGTGTTGGTCAACCGTATGAAAAGACACTGCGCTAATGTCCTTATTATAAGAATGAATATGTGCCATCTTTCTGGAATGTATCAGCTCAAATGATTGAGATGATAGACTATCGCAAACGTATCAATTTTTGGTCTTTTTAAAATTAATGAAATTACATGTAAAAAATCCGATCAACAAAGAAAGACGAACACATCGCGAGAGCATACAGTTACAAGTATCATTAACAATGTTATTTCTTTATTCACTTCTAATTATGTTTCACCTTGAGAGATGAAAAAAAGTGACTTCAGATTTTATGTCAATGGTGTAGATTTAATGATAAAGTTTTTGGTAGGTACCGGTATTTACCATTGTATGAAAGTACTTATACCACTTTAATTAAAAATGAGTCACGCTATGCAAAAACCAGTGTCTGATTTGTGCGTGTATTGTACATATATTTCGTAATGTATGAAAAAATATCATTTTTAGTGTCATACTGGTCTCTTACAGGCTTTCGTGTCAAGCGTTGTTTATTGCAGAATTCACAACGCTTCATTTCGTTGTTTGTTTAAATCACAAACCAATAAAGCCATGTCAGAATATGAAATATATACAGTGACTATAAAGTAAATTATATGAAGCAGCTGAGCGAATAGTCGGCGTTCGATCTCCGTAACTGTCATGGTTGTATAGTCCTTAGATACAACACTTCATTTCTTAATTCCACCCCCCCCCGCCCCCTCTCTCTCTCTTTTTCTCTCTCTTCGCCCCCTCCCCCCCACACACACATCTCTCTCTCCCTCCCTCCGATTGAACGGGCGTCCACCGGCTCATAAGAATGTTGGTTTTCGTACAACATAGCTCACTCGCTTATCTTAACTGGCACAAAATAACGATACTACAACATATGCCAATATTGGTATTACCGTTTATGTTTTAAATGTTCAATACTTCCTAGTTAACAAAGTGACTAACAAAATAAATTTAGTTATCTTTCAAACGTAACTTATAGATTAAAAGATCGATAAAACGGGTTTTAATTTGTCGGGATTATAAATGCCCACAGCAGAATACGAACGATTGACATTTTCTACTGGTGCACTTTGTGGTGAATATATTAAGCATATTTGAACAGACCAACCTGCCTCCCGGCTAGCTTTAACAAATGAAATAATTCATCAATCTTGGCGGAATTCAAGCCCATGGTGGTAAGGTGCCCTTGTTTTTCACTGAAAGACCTTAACAACTCGCACAAAGAGGTCCGCATATATAACGCAAATACTGTTCAAGTCTCGGACATATTCAAGACTAGTTGTGCTGGCCATTCAACATTAATTTACATTTAACTAGGGTTAGCCTAATTCATTTGACTCTCCAATTTCATCCGTTTTACGGATGTTGTCAAACCTACGAAGAAAGCGACCACCCAAAAACTTTCCCGCTAGATTCAACGTCGAATTAATTAGACTTTAGAAGTAATTATGTAATTCAATATACTGATTGTTTTTTGTTTTTCAGTTTTTATTTCAATTAAGCACATATAATTCATAATAATATATAAGTAACATATTATAGTTCATGTATATTGCAAATCATGGTATTGTTTATTTTCATATGCACTTAAAGGGTTTTTGAAAGTTTAGGAAAGTGAAGAAAAAAAGGATAAAACAGGTTAGATAGGTAGAAAGAAGAAGAAGAAAAAAAGTAAAAAAATGAAAAGTGAGCTTTCAGTGCTGATTACCTACTATTTGAAATCGATATAAAGCGGTGCAACAGTGTCTCTCAAGCTGTACCAAATCCTTGCCATTTTGTATAAAACGTATTAAGTTTGTTTTTCATTGTGGCTATAACTTTTTCAATCTCGATTTTCTTTTGTAAAAATGGTATAAATGAATGAATATTTGGTATTGTGGATGTATATTTGCATTTCGATATAAAGTACTTTGCCAATATAATAATGAAATTAATAATATTTTTATTTTTTGTGTCCTTTTCTGTTTGTGTACCTAGTGATATTGATCGATAACTTAAATCATTTATGAACATGTTTTTGTTTCTAAGATACAGTTGCAAATCGACCCAAAATGTTTGAATTGATTGACATTCCCAGAAAAGGTGTTTGACTGTTTCTGGTGCCATCGAACAGAAGTCACAAAGTACAGAGCTTACCAATTTGCATTTATAGAGATAGCTGTTGCTGGGAACTAATTTCATTAGATATTTGTATTGATATTCTCTTAATTTTGTGTCAATTGTACATTTCAATGGCGTCGTAAACACCGTTTTCCATTTTATATTATCTGCAAGCAGTTCTGATTCCCATATACTGATTGTTAGGTTGTTTGTGCTCGTGATATTTGTAAAACTTTTTATAGCACGGTTCTTCGAATATTGACATGATGCCCCTCAACATTCTTTGAATGGACTAGGTCTAAAATAGGGAGTGTTTTGAAGTAAATACGGTGCTTATCATAGCGTGGTATGTTCGAGATCGAGCCAATAGTGTGTGTACCTAGCTTATCGTTGAGAAGATAAGTTATATGCATTCATAAATCACTGTATGTATGCCTGGCATATATACCATTACAACATCTAAATTACTTAGCATAGAATACAACTTTTAAATGTTTGACAACCTGATAACAGCCATGAACTTAATTTTGCTTCAGATTCGAAACATAGCCAGTTAATGATGTTATATTTGACTTTAGTAAGAGTCTTTCTGATCACATTCTTATGAGGAAAGGCTTGTGCCTCGATAAGCTACAAGCTTTCTTCACAATCGGGCTAAAATAAATTAGTTTAAATTTAACAATGGACCTACAGGTATACAGGTCCGTGAGTAAACTAAGGAAAGGCTTGTCTTGAACCCTGGAGCGTCTGTGTCGTGCACATTTACATGTATGATGATTCTAGAAATAACCTTGTTGTTCGCATTTTTAACCGTTAGTGAGAACCTTTAACTAAATTCTTCACATTGTCAATGATAAAGTTCTTCAAAACATCTGTAAACCAATGTCTTACTTTAATAATTACAATCATTGGCATCTACACATCGGCTGGATTTATGTATATACGATCCCTGACATCGGCAATAAAATGTATAGGAAAAATAAATTCACTAGTACCAACTTGTCTACCTATCTACCTAGCTACTACCTGCCTGTCTGTCTCTTTCATGGAAAAAATGGATAAGTTAAATGATTATATTTAGCTTTTAATCACTTTCCAATTAAGAGAGTGGACCGAGACGATAACGACAATATAGTGTGACCAATTCGCTATTGCGTAAGAGTGTATCCGACCAAGGTCTTTCAAATAGTATGGTCCGGAAACGAGAGTAATACGATAAATAACTTGCCTCGGATCACGTGACAAACATCCGGGTACCCGCCATTTTGGAAAAAGAAAGAAATTATTGATACTTTATATCTACGTATATCTCGATATTTTACCAATCAATTTGACCAACAAAGTGATCCTTAATACAATATATGCATTCCCTAATCATTACTAATATTATATTTTACCGATGTTTCGTTTTAGGTGGATTTACGCATTGAAAAGTTGACCTCATACGAACGGGTTTTTTCACAAATGACCAAAAGCCGAAAACCGACCTAATTTTAGCGCTTCTTTCCTACTTGCATGGTGTTCATGGGATTGATGTAACATCTTTTTCTCATAGATTTAAGTCTAATGTGCGTCTGTTATGTCTTAGATTTTCGTATTTCACCCGTATTTTAATTTTCTGGGACGGTTAGATCCGTTCAAAATCTAAAAATGGCGTCAATGGTGATTTTTTTCGCGATACGGTGATATTTTGTGCACAGGTTTTCACTATATATTTAGGGTCAAATGATGGAAAATTGCTAATTAAAATGTAAATTAAGAGTTATTTTTGAACGGATATGAATTAGATTTTCGTTTTTTAATTTTATAACATAATAACGTACAGTTTTGTAAGACCAGTATCGCGAGTCAAATTACCATCCCAAGACGGAATAGCATGGACCGTGTTTAACTCGCGTTAAAGATAATAGTTAATTATATATAGAGGTTTTAATTTCACAGTTTTACAGAAAATTTCATCAGCTTTCCAATTATACCATTTTTTAAATTAAATGTGGTATTTAAATGACACAATGACGGGCACTTTTGCATACAACTATCGGACAAATACCAGTTTACTCGCTCGGCGTGATAAATGCACGGCGTGATAAACGCTTCCAGGCGAGACAAGATTATCAGTACGATAAGACATTTACAGAGGGCGTTTCCGGACCATACTATTTGAAAGACCTTGATCCGACGTACAAAAACAACAAAATGTTTTTACCGAAAAAGAGGCCTAAACTGTCACAACATGGCTCGAAAGAAACAGAGGAATATGTAAGTTATTCAGGTGCAAGTTGACTGCATTTCTCACTGTACCACCTCTTCATAGCAACAAATTAATTGAAAAATATTAGTAACGTTAAATGATTTTCGGATGAGTGTATTATTCGGATAAGTATTGGGAAAACTACCAAAAACCGGTTTCTAAATTAATGGACATTAATATATATTTCAATGTATGTTTGTGAAACTTCATAATTATGCATGTGAATAAACATGAACTAATGGTATTTAGTGGATTCAGGGTGGGCTGCTCAAAGACTGGTTTATTGAAATTATTCTGCAGGAAAATGTTTAGACCAATGAATTACGATGTTAGCAAAGACAAGTATTGACCCTCGGGTTTTCCTTGGCTGGGCATTACTCCCTGATATGGGCAACACTGGGTAATATGATTTTTTGCTGTTTATTATCCCCCCGCCTTGACAGAGGGGATATATTAAGTAAAGGGCTCCATCCATCCATCACACTTTTGTCCTGAGCATAACTCTTTAAAGTACTGAAGGAATTACTTGAAACTTTACACACAGACAGAGAACATTAAGAGGTAGTGCAGTGTCTAAGAACCATAACTCTACCTTGCCTATTTTTTGAATTACTCCCCTTTGTTACATTTACTTGATTTTTCTTGTCTGGAGCATAACTTCAACAGTACTGAAGGGAATTACTTGAAACTTAATACAGTGATAGAGTACAATGAAGGGAAGTGCAGTGCTCAAGAACCATTACTCTACCTTGCCTATTTTTTTAATTACTCCCCTTTGTTACATTTTCTTGATTTTTCTTGTCTCGAGCATAACTCCCAAAAGTACTGAAGGGAATTACAACATGTCTGATTCGACCTTAGTGATTAAATGGATCTAAATTCAAGAAACGCGAAGTCCCGCGATCGAAATTTTCACTATAAACGGCTGTGAAGTCACTCCATTTAATTATTCGTATCAAATAACCTTCAGTATTTGTTAATTCCAATAAAATCGCAGGGAAAAAAAGACGAAAATCGCGGACATGTGAGATCGCGAAAATATGTGACAAACGGGAAACAACGTACATTTGAGCCTGGGAAAGGGATCAGCAGCTAGATCTATCTAATTTAAGAATTTTTTGAAAATATAACAGTAGAGCTTCAGAACACAAACTGAAAAATATGATGTGCAAAGTGCTAGAGTACAAGGCCGGAAACCCTATGACACATGGTTCGACCCTTAAAAATCTCACCTTGACTCTTGAAAATTTGATTTTGACCCTTGAAAATTTAGGCTGAAGAGTCAATGACCCTTGAGTTTCAAAGCCTACCGGATGCCCTGTCCTCTGAGCATGTGATAACTGAATACTAATTTTGCACATTTTTGTATTCTAAGTTTTGTTTTGACCTATCTTCAGTTATGTCAAAAAAAGTCATGTAGGACCATTAGGCTTCATGGTTTACAGCGAGAATGAAAAATTTGATGTTTTCCTGAAGATTAACATTTTGGTAAAATGTGTTCACATAAAGGAACATGTACATTAGGTTATGTTGATTACAATAACAGCCTTAAGCATGGGACAAACACCACTTTTGTTGAAATTAACACCTTGCCCAGAAGTAACGTCATAAATTTAGTTGCTTAGTACCAAAGGACAAGACCTTACATATGTTGTAACTTGAAGTGACTAATTTCAGAATTTGTTTATGGACAATCAACATTGAATGATATGTACATGTAGCATTGTCTAGTGCATAAAGCTTAGCATGTACAAATGGAGCATCATACCTCTACCTCTATCGTGTTTATATAAAACTGTTGCATTTTTGCCCCCAAAAATTTCTTCATTTGTTGAAAAAAACTCACTTTAAGGCATATATGCCACAAAGGGTTGAATTAATGCTGTGACATTTTGCAAAATTGCCAGGTTTTTAGACACAATACTAGGAGAAAAAACTTTAGCAGGAAAATCATGCATTTCTAAGGACATATTTGACAATTTGTTGCGTAAAACGATAATTTTAAACATGAGTTTACTTCTCGCATAGAAGTGGTTCACATCATTTTTGAAAAGTATGCTAAAAATCCGATGACGTCACGACTCCACGGTTTGCATTAAACTTTGAGGATCGCTAATCATTGCTCACTTCAATACAACGTTTGACAGCTGATAAAATTTGAAGACAACGCCGGTTGAGCGCCCTCAACCAATCAGCCCAAAGGGTTTCTGATAATTTAAATGATTTAATAAGCAGCATGTTTGGAAAGTAGTGACTTGTTTTTCGGTTAGTCACCGCTGTTTGAATAGTTTACAAATTGCTGCTTACTATCCTCTGGGCAATTTACCAAAGGTGATAGTGACAATTAACACAAACTTCTGTCAACACATCAGTTTTGTAACTGAATTGACTGTACGCAATACTAGTACCTATGGCATTATCGATATCACGTGTCTGGGTATTGACCATGTATTGTAACCAGATGAATTTAAAATGGGATGGATGTAAGTTGGTATTTAAAAAAATTTATGAGCTTTGTAGGGATTTGTTCAAAATTTTAATTTACCGGGAGTTTTTTAGTGTTTTTGCGAGCTTTGCCGGGGCGCTGGGGTTAGGGTTTAAAAACCGGGAGAACCCGATGAATATCGGGAGAATTTTCATTCATCTGTTTGACTTACAGATTATTTTCCCTTGCAAGACGGAATTGTCTGGCCAGAAGCATACATATATGAACCCTTGCAGCATTATTGGTTTGCCTGATATGAAGTGAATTTCTGTAACACTGTAATGCATCATTAAGTCTGTTTTCTTGCTCCATACACTGCCCTAACAAATTCCACGCTGTTTCCCTGTGTGAAAGCATTTCTTCAGAAAGAGTTACCAAGAGAAGATTACGTAATGCTCGTTGTTGGTCTTGTATCCTCTGTAAATAGCTGTAAGTCTTGTACTGAAGAAAGTAGAGATACGGAATAGAATCAACAGTGGCCAATTCCATCCAGGCATCATGTCTGCTTCTATGTAGGAGTTCCTCTCTAGTTGATCTGAACATTTCATACTGAAGTTCCTTAGGGATACAGTTTATTTCTGAAGGCAGAAATCTGACACAAAAGGCTGTTATATACTTTACAGCATCTTCATTGTAATGGGTTGCTATTAAGGAGAATCCTATCTTTAAAATGGGACCTTCAAGTATATAACATGCACATACAGGATAAACAACTTGTATGTTGTATCGTTCTTCAGTATCTCTCAGAATGGGCACTGTTCTTTCCATGTTGCCTGTGCAATACAGCACAGAAGCCAACTTCAGCCTGCCGGATGAGACATCGGAGTGGATCCCTGCAGACAGCCATCCAAATGCTTGAGGAGAAACACGGTTGTTATGCTGAATGTTGTAGGATGCCATCAAAGATCCAAGTGTAGTATAGAATGTTGGTGTCAAAAGTTGGCATGCTGTCTGTACAAACACATTTCCTTCATTGTGATACCTGATTGTATTAGCAAGAGTCTGCCCCAGGAAAAGCATCTGTGCCTCTAAACTTTTGTTTTTCAAGCTGAACAGATACCTTAAATGCATGGTATCAAATGTCCTAGCTGTATGCATTGATTGGAGGTTTGCATGTGCAAGAGTTATTTCAGTATTTTTAGCAGAGAATACATCATAGTAATTTGCACCATGTATAATGTCCAACTTCAACAGCAGTCTTTGTCCGAGGTCATCAATCTGAATCCCAAGGAGAGAACCAGCAAGATGACGTATTAAGTCAGACATCTTCTCAAGTAGTTGATTCTTGTTTTCTGCATTAATTTTACCAGCCATTAAATTGTTTCCAGGAATAATGAAATGAGGGCAATTGCTGCACTTTATACATTGATTAAGGGTTGACAAACAGTATAGTAGCCAGTTTAGAATATTTCTTTCCTTCCAAACATGTGAAGGTTTACTCCTAATACAATGAAATAAAACTGTTTTGCACATATAACTTGTAATGGTTTTTTGCCCATGAAGATTTATATATGTTTTGAGAATCATCTTTAAAAGGATGTAGCACCTTATCTGAGTGATAGATAAATTAAACATGAAGCATCTCTCAGCCAAGGATGTAGAAATTCTCCAGTGGAAGTCTTTATTTTCACTGACACTACCACCTGTGGGAACAACAAAACAGTCAGAATTTGCTGCATATCTTTTCATTTCTGCATTAGGCCACACTGAATGTTCGCGATCTAACCAGTGTCTGACTGACTGTGGCAAGGACTTGAAAGGATATGAAAAAATAATATCCCTGTCAAAAATTCCCTGTCCTCCTTGTATCGCCATTGATGGTCCTTGTCGCTGTTGATCTTCCAGGAGAAAGTCATCAATCACTGTGTTTTTCATCAACACCCTTCCATGTGTGTCCTTTACAAAGTGGTTCCCATATTCCCCAGTGTCAGGAAGTGGAACATCGTCTCTAATGCACTGTAAGTTACAGTAACCTGGTGGAGTTGTATCATCTTGGATCATCAGCAGGTTTACTTTACATCGTGACCACTCAGCCCAGTTCTGCATCACACTGATATCAGTGCTGCAGAAAAGTGCATCAAGGTCAGAGTCAAGTCCGCTTGTAGTTGTGCCTTCAGATTGACTTCCAAATATATATGTACATGTTTTTTGATCTAATAATCTGTTAGTGATTGTGCTTGTAGTCTCTGACAGTAAGATCGCTCTTCTTCTCTTCGTCACACTTCTTTCGCTCACGCCCATATCATTGAACACCTCAGACAGCCGTAGTGAGACATTTTGATAATAATCAGGGGCATGAAACATTCTGAAATATTACACAAATATAGCATTAACCATGCATGTTATGTTTGGAAAAAAAAGTGGTCAAATTTTATGCTGTTTGTTCGGATGACACTTCCTGAAGTAAATTTTAGGATAAGTAGATGCAAAACTTTTCGAATTGCATTTAATATGTTGTGAAAAAAAGAAGTTTATACTTTAAAATAAAAGTACACAAATAATATGTAATTTTAATACTAACCTGTTAGTTTTTCTGAATGTTTGTAAATCCGTTGATTGGTATTTTGATAACTTTCGGTATTTTAATTTTTCTCCAGCTCACTCAAGGAGGTTGAATGTGTAACTAGTATATATTAAGTGCTTCTTACTTTATACCGACTTAATTACTAGTTTCACGTTCAACCCTCATCCTGTTGTGTGAAGGAAGATAATACTTCATAAGTTTAATACATTGTTTTTTCATTATACATTGAAGTCTAATACATGTATATCATTATGCATTGACTGACTGCATATTAATAGGTATATTAGAGCAATGTTTAATAACTCTTGCTTGTATTATTTTCAAAGTATATTCCTTTGAAACTACCCAGACCTACAAGTTCAGTACAAGCTTTATTGATCTCCTGGCACAATGCAGTCAGTGTACATTGTCTGTCCATCCATCATTTCCTTCAGAGGACATCTCCTCTGAATCCACTGGGCAAATGTTGATGAAACTTACAGAATTCCATTCCATGCAGAACTCAAAGTTCAGACTGCCATGGCAACAGATCGGGTAAACTAAAAAATCTTCTCAAAAACCAGAACGCCAAGGGCTAAGATATTTGGCATGCAGCATTGTCTAGTGGACTTCTACCAAGATTGTTCAAATTATGACCCGGGGGAGGGGGGGGTTATTGTTGCTGAGTTATTGACTGGTAAAGGAAATATGAAAAAGGGAAATAACTCAAACTATACTGATACACTGGTTATGCTTCTTGTGTTCTTGTTCTTCACTTTTCATTTCAATTTTGTCTTAATGGTTTTCAAGTCAAAATCCATTGAGAGATTTAATGTTATATAATATTTAATACCACAACCAAAATTTTTCATTTCCGTTGGTTAATTACTAATAATGTATGGAAAATAAAGGCTACATATAGTTATAATTATATCACTTTGTTTTTATTTTGCAGCCGCTGACTGGTACAGAGAATTTGTCTTTGAAGGAGAGTATAGATGGTAGTGAGAGGTTTAAGCCTATGTATGAGGTGTACTTCATTGGCATTGTGCCAGATATTGTCATGAGTAATTCTCGCACCCGTGACCGGGAGGCCCAGCTGGTAGATAGAATAGAAGAATCACAGGTATTTGTTCTAAATTAAGTTGCCACTTACGGGTGTTTGAAATCGGTAGTTATGGTTTGCAGAAATTTGTTTGATTGCTGTATATGAAACTGTTTGCTCATTATATTTATTATCTTGCATGTTGATGTTGATATAATAAGAATATAACGTATGGTTATAAGATTGATCACAGTATATTTTATTTTAACTTTGAAGAAAGCTTCCCTAGGTTAGGGAGCCCAGCTTATTGAGTGCTGCTACCCATTTACTGTTACAGTTTGGTGGATTAAGTCACATTTGGAATTTGAACCTGAGGACTTACTGTTCAGGAGGCCAATGCCAAAACTACAGAGCTATCGGGGCTGGCACAGTGATCACATAGTATAGTAAAATATGACGATGCAAATTCAAACACTTCAATATGTTAAGTTGACCTACATTGTAACAGCTTATGTGAAATGTAAAGTTAGTATATTTTGAAGATTCTTTTCCAAATTATACATACATGTACATTGGCAGTGAACATTAGGGCATTATAAGGTAAATGCCTGATTATCATTTGTGTTTTTCAAAGAAGGGGTGGATGTTAGATTTTTCTTTTTCAGGAATGCCCTTACCACCTTATGATAGATTGAAATAAAATTCACCAAAAATGCTTTAGTTTGTTTATAATTTTAAAGTTTATCCCTTTTTTGTTGTGAAGTTAAGAAATTACAAGTGACTTAACAAATAGTAAGAAGGAACATTTATTGTATTACGAGGTATTTTCCTTCACTTTTCAGATAGAAGGAAAGTTGCCTATTTCCCCACAAGAGGATGACAAGGTGAAGATTGGTGTGTCAATTCATGGCATTAAAGTCTTAGATATGAAAGCACAGGTAATTCACAACTTATATTTCATATATACCACTGTTTACCATCATTTCAAGGGTAACAACTCATTTGATTACATATAGTAATGTGATGCAATTACCTCCCTTTCTGTGGTTGGCCATACATTTTAGAATGAACATTTAATACGTATTATTCTAATTTATTACAAATTTTATTAATTTCACATTTATTAGAGTTGGTTTTATAAAAGTAGGAAGCAAATCACATGTCTCTGAGATGGTTTGACTTGAGTGTTTTTTCCTTTGATCGTTTATAGTCCCGGCCACCCCTGGGATAACTTCCTGGGTGAACTTGCGAAGACTCCTGACAGGGGCAGGTTTAAGAGAGACAAATGGAGATACAAGGGAATCCGGGTACCAGACCCTAGCTCTTTTACGAATAGACCCCTTGGTTCTTTCACATGCCTGGTGTATAGCAACGATACATGCAAGCTACCTCTGGGTTTCTTACCAGTTCATCTCTAAATGTGTGGGAAACACTGAAAAGTGCCCAGGCTGGGATTCGAACGGGGACTGCCGGATTGGTAGTCCAGAGCGTTGACCACCACGCCACCCACTGAAGTACTATTTTAAGTCAGTGTATACATGTATTATAGTATTATGCTAATAGTTACCAGTTACATTTGAAGAATGTTGTTTCTACAGGAAGTATTACAGCGTCATCCATTACACACTGTAGCACAGGTTGTGCAGTACGGGGGCAGCGGAAACAATATTGCCTTCAAGATAGGCAATGTGAACAAGTCTGTATTCAGTGCATACGTGTTTGAATGTCTTACTGAGGTAAATATCATTCTTTTATCAAATTTGACTGAGGTCAATAGTCAGAATCATAAGCCTGAATGGAATATCATTTGACCTGGTCAAAGATCATTGGGGACTATAGGTTCGCTTGGTTTCCTGCGTCCACAATTCATTTCAGCGCTGCAACTTCTGTATGCACAGACTGATTTTCAAATAACATGACACATTCTTGTTGCCCATATCACAAGGGTGTGTCATAGGGTATGGATGGGAAGAAATTTGGGACCCGGGTACCTGATCAAGTGATCATCAATTACTCCTTGGCCACCTGTAAACTAGTATACCTTTCACGCTGCAGAATAGACAACGACAAGATAGAATAGTAAATACACAGTTTCTTCCCTTTTTTTAAAGCACCACACACAGTATCATTGTTCTCTGAAACAAAAACAAGTAGAGTTGGGAATTTTTCGACTGATTATCAAATGAAAAGATGAAAATGCTGTCTCTGTTCATGTTACCTCAGTAATGAAGGTGGGGGAACGTCATCTTTGAAAAAGCACATCCCTTTCTTTCATTTCAACAAGCAGCTTGTAAAGTTCTATCATACACCACACCCAGGGATCCACCTTGAAGGCCAAGGTCACACATCAGTTTCAAAACTTGTGATATAGGTCTATATACCAGTATTTTGTGTCCTGGCTAAACTTCTACATGCATTGACCAATTTTTAAATTACTTCACACATGTGTTGTCCATACCACACAGGTGTGTCATGCACAACACCCAGGGGACAACCTTAAAGTCAAGGTTTCATGAAAATCAGAAGTCACCAGACTATGTGTATATCTTTTTAACCCTTTGAAGGATTTTCATCATACTTACATCAAATGGTGACAAGGTAAAGGTCTTTCCTGAGGTCAGAGTTCATGTGACTATCTTTCAAACCCCTTTAAGCCTAAAGGATTTTCATGATACTTTGATAAAAAAGATTATGAAGAAGATATTAAAGAATCTTTGTTTCAAGTGTGCCAGCTCGATATGAAGGTCACCTTTAAAGGTCAAGGGTCATCAGACAATATCACCTTAACTCCTGTAAGGATTTTCCTGAAAATTGTCAGATGTTCATCTTATCATTGTGAATAAAGTTCAAGGTTACTGTTCAGTGTCAAATGTCATGACTACATCCTCAACGTCTTGAAGGATTTAAATGAAACTTTGTTTATATGCTTATCACATTGTTTCATATCCGGTTGGTGACTTTGTATTGTATGGTAGTACTCTGTTCACAAGTTGTTTATGGTATAGCATTCATTATTATTGAAGTCTGCTTTGGTATTTTGTCATTACACAATGTATATAGAGGATATTAGTTTGTTTCAGTGAAATATACATTTTATTACACAAGTGAACACTAACTAAAAATCAATATTTCACTGAAACTAACAAATTTTCCTTTTATTTTATGTTTTCTTGACAAAATAATCAGGAAAACTTGGAATCATAGTATTTCTTATTCCCCGTTGAGAACCCCATAATAATAACCACATTACTACCATCATTTCTGATAGAGCAACAAAAAATAGTTCTAAAGCTTATTTCAGATAAAAGTATTTAAGAAGTCATATCTATCTTTATCATCTAATGAAACTGAAACATCAATTTATAAGAGATAAATTGAAACAGCTGTTAAATAAACAAGTCTGCATTTCGTCACACCATGAATTTAGTTTATACAAATTTATTTTAAGCTTGATTGTGAAGAAAGCTTAAAGCTTATCGAGTGCCACCTTTACTGACTTTGATGTGCATTTGAATATGAATGATTATAAATTATAACGATGAATTGAGGTAAATGATTTACAAGTTTATTCTTTATCTGCAGGAACAAGCACAGATGATCTGTCAGAATGTTCGAGCAATGTTTGACAAAATAACCGAGAAAAATAGATGAACACATATTGCAGTGTCATTGCTAGACTGTGATACAATATACTGAAATGGTGCTTAAACATATAAAATATCTGTTAGAAAGACTTTTGCTGTATAGCATTAAAGAGGTTTTTACCTGGAGAGAGGGGCCGGGCAGTGTGATGGAGATGCTGCTACAACTGTAATATGAGTGTCGACTATCAGCATGTTGACTGTCTTAACTTAGAGGAAAGCTTGTTGGGGGTGGGGAGTTGTCCTTGAGTTTCCAAACATAATATATCAATATTTAGAAGGAAAATAGTTATCATCTTATGACTGTGTTTTTAAAGAGCATAGATGCATGTATACAGTGAGACACTGGCCAAGGATCTGTTTATTTCAAGCACATGTTCGTAAGTGAGGGTTAAATGAATTATAACAAAATGATGTCAAAAGTGCACCTATAAATACGTTACAGTAATGCTTCTGGTGTGAAGAAAGCTTCAGTTTAAACCATGCTCTCCATCTGTAAGCAGAGTGTGCTGAAGGCAGTGAAACGTTTTCATTGGCATACAACATACTTGAGACCAAAAGGTTGTATACTAAACCATACCATTACTGTAAGTGAGACTTCTTACTTATGTGTTAATTAAACTTACAGGACTGTAGATAAGTATGAAAAGGACATGCTGTCAAATAGATTATTTAATCTGATTATCATGGTAACAAACATTTCAGCAACTAAAAAAATAGGGATAAAAACGAAACGACCAACTTATTTTTCAGATAATGAAAAAGGGAGATAACTAAAGTCTCTAATTATATTAGGCATCATATGCGTGGCTAGAACTTAATGTCTTGATTATGCAGTAGTTTTACTAGAAGAAAACAAGTTGATACTTTTAAAGTTAATTATAGAGTGACTGCTAGCACCATAGTCAACCTTCTTAGACTTTTGAAAACTAAGTACATGTATACAAATTGATTTTTATCTCTGAATCAGTCATATTTGAATCGCTAGCCTGTCCTTTA
>JAFMSR010000262.1:0-63837 GCA_022818135.1 Saxidomus purpurata | reverse complement strand
GCATTATTTAGTTTTTAAATGTTGAAATGAACTGATGTTTCCGTTAACATTGACCCTAATATTTCCAGAATTCTATATTTGTTCCGGCCACATCTGATAACTTGTCTCCCTTGCTGTTGTAAGACATTACTTTTCGCGACCGAAATATTGATATTTTTGACTTTGGGGATTCATTTGGGAGTAAAATGGTGTCTGGCAATAAAAGAGCTTTTGAGTCTGTAAGCTTGGTCGAGAAATGTGACCAGGCTGTTTGAAGGGGAACAAGACGTTTCGGCCCCAGTACGTTTCGGCCTCAAGATAATTGTGGTGACGTTTCGGCCACATGACATTTCGGCCTCACTTTATGTCCGTTTCGGCCCCAATTCATATATAAGAGTCAATTATATCACGGACCTATCCATGATTATATTGTTTCGATGTACATATTTTAGTTTTGTTATATATGGTATAACTAAATATAAATATTGAATTATAAGTGGAATTTTGTTATTGGTGTTTGCTAACGATCACAATAATGAATAATTGTTATTTTGCGTATTGAATAAATGGTGATGTATACAATAAACGAGTTTGTTGTTATTTTTATTTGTGCAAAAAGTTGTTTGTGTCCGCAATTAAAAGATGTAATTTTAATGCATTTCGGTTTCTTTGATATACTTGTTAATAAGTGGGACAATTACAAAGGATAATAGGTAATTAATTTTGTTTAAGTGATGATTAGGTGATTATGTATATAAGAACCAATATCTTGATGCGGTAATTATTCGGTTTCTTTGATGCGATTGATTGATATTTGCGCTGAAGTTTATTCAAACTCATTGGTTAAAAAAAAGTGAATAACGGAATGAAATCATTGGTGTTCTTTTATTAAATTACTCAAAATAATTAAAAATGCTAAAATTGCATTGGTGATGTACGATATTGCTCAAACTGTTGAATGTTTGGTGAATTTCATTGGTGTTTAAGTGAATTACTCAAAAAAAAAATTCAAGATAAATAACTCGAATTGAAATTATAATAACATTCCTTTAAGTGAATTTAAGTAACTTTGCTCTGCGTGTAGTGACTGTTATATAAAAAAATGATTTATTTCTTTGCGTTATTTGTAATTAAATTTAGTAATCAGTGTTGTTTTGTTTGTGTGTTGATTAAGAAACTTTAACAATAACTGAAGTGTGTATTGAGTGTAAAGAAGAGGTCCGTCCTCTTCAGCACGCGATCACGTGCGACAAGTGGCAACACAGAACATGTAATTCTGGTAAGTAAACCTTTTTAAACATCATCGTTTATATTCTACTTTGTTGTTATTGTACAAACCAGCTCAAGCAATGTGGGACATTTGCTGTTTTATTGAAGACTTTGCTGCACGGATAAACGGATAATTATAATAAAAGCATGTCGGAGTTACTAGCGAGGAAATTATAAATGATTTTTATATAGAGTGAGAATAAGAATTTACAGAAGACGATATGGTTGCATTCTATTTTTTCTTGAACTATGTTTTTCATTTCTTACCTTGTAATTGGAAAGAATAAGGCTACATATTAATAACATGTACAGTAATTTAAAAAGCAAGTGTGTAAATGTGTTTCCGTATCTGTATTACAATCACAACAAAAATGTGGTTTATTTCATTAAACATTACACAATGCTTTTATGATACCCCCAAAATTTCAGCCGAATAGTTCAATATGGGAGCTACGAGTGAGTCAAACAATTTAAATTTTGTGAAATAAGTCTGAAAAAATTGTAAATGTGAGTCTGAAACTTATTTTTGCTGCTTCTCCGCAACGTCTTTTTATATTTTTGTTCAACAGCAATGGAAACGTCACTGCGCTCGTTCAATACAATAAATAAAGAAAGAGAAGGAGTCTGTTTTTATTTTTTTTTATAAAAATGACATGCCGCTATATTAAAGAAGCCATGTTAAAACGCAGTAATACCCTGTCAATTATTACCGTTTCTTAGTAATTGTTCATTTTAATGCTTATGTGTTATTGTTATTATGAATTTGTACATTAATTGTGTCTTTGCCATATTTCTTATACAATGTAAATGGCCAAAGGCAAGTAATTTGCTGATTTGCCAATAAAGTTGAAATTAATTATCTATAAGCATATATTGATAAGTTATCATATTTTTCTTTTTGACATCTTTAAATGTCTCTAATTATCACGCATTGATTAATTGTTTAAATCATCAACAAAGTCGGTCTGTGTAAGTTGATTGATTGAATTAACTTGTTTATTCACACATGTCATGCCTAATTCACACGTGCGTGTCATAAGCACTTTGACTGAAATTGAATTGTCTTTAACTGTGTCGCAAGCAAGAACAGAAAAATATTAAAACTAGAATGATAAAGTTCTGGAGCAAGCGAATATCCGTTAAGGAAACTAAATTTTCAAGTTTATGTTATAAATTCATGTCTCATTCAAACCAATTATTAAACGGAAAAGATTTGTCAAGAATTTATTTGATGATACAGGTAATTCGGATATTTGGCTAAACCAGCTTTCTGGTAATGTAAATATTTCAAATGTTCACAAATTAAATTAAATCTTTTGTTTTGTTGTGTATATTATTGTTTGTGCATTTCTGTTCTTTTGTTTTGTTGTGTATATTATTGTTTGTGCATATCTGTTCTTTTGCATAATAATCTTTTGTTTGGTTGTGTGTATTTTATATAAATGTTTTGTGCGCTGTTTTTTTTAAATTCTATTTCTATTTTTCATGCAGTTATCAGTATTTAATGTGTTTACATTCAATTTTATATCTAATAAAATAATGATATGAATATATATATTACTTATGTTTTGATATTCTTTCTGGGGCCGAAATGTCATGTGGCCGAAACGGCAATGGGGCCGAAACGTCTTTGGGGCCGAAACGTCATGTGGCCGAAATGTCATGTGGCCGAAACGTCTGTAATTCGTTTGAAGTGCCATTTGTATCATATTTTCCAAAACCGGTTATTCAATTCTAATTAATCTTAAGTAGTGAGGTCTTGCATGTCAAATAAGTATTCACATTATCCAATTTAACCAACATTAATTTTGAAGAACTTCCTGGTTAAAGTGATGTTCACATTTTGTATACTTGTGGTTTGAAAATTTTACCAGTAAACAGGTCTATTATATAGCCTGATTTGTGTATAATACAAGATCTGAGTGCCATGCACCAATCAGTGTATCTGGTAATACACAAATCAGGATTTTGATCAAATGTGTAATTTTAAATTGTATTGTTTTCTTCAGTATTTCAGTTATTTATATTGGCAACATCAAAGGTGGATTCAACAGAGGCAAAAAAACATTTCTTTAAAACATGACCTTGTTCATAATGTGACTTTTACATAAAAGGAGAAAATGCAACACTTCTTCACAAATGTGGTTGTTGAATAATACCCAGTATCATGATTACATTTATGTGTGTAATGCACAGAGCGCACTTTTCTTCCTTACCTGAGAATCAGCTTAATAATTTTCTGTATACACCAATTTGTGTATAACCAGATACACTGATTTGTGTATGATACACAAATCGGGCGATATAATATACCTGGTAAATGGGATGTTAGGAATGTTTCAGCAAACATTTTGAACTAAAAGGACCTTACAAATTATCATGTTTACACAATTCATACCATTTTCTCAATTCATGCTCCATGATGGTTTTCTGCGTGGGCTGTTTATTTATTTGCATTTTATACAACTGCTTCTGAAAAGCCCTATGTTAGTGTATATTTGTTGTTTGGTGTATGTTTTATTACAAGTACTTGTGAGCAGTAATGAGGAAACTAAAGAGGCATAAATTTATCTTGTCATACTGCCTCACACCTCTCACAAGACGGAGTATTATAGACAGTCACTCACAAGACGGAGTATTATAGTCACAGGGTCTATATTTAAGTTACAACAGGCTGTGTATGATTGACTGCAGTGTGTTTTAACTTTTATTGTCGTTGTCTGCAGCAGGAGTGTAATTTGTAAATTTATAGTAATTATACTACTGTATTTTTAGCTCGACTTTTCTATGAAAAGGGGAGCTATCCTACTCGCCCCGGCGTCGGCGTTGGCGTCACACCTTGGTTAAGTTTTTCGTACCACCCCACTTTATTTCAAAAGTATTAGAGGTATGGCTTTGAAACTTACCATACTTGTTTACCATCATAACCTCCATCTACAGACAAGAGTACATAACTCTGTCAAGGTTTTTGACAGAATTATGACCCTTTTTTCACTTAGAAAGTGTATTGAGCTTGGTTAAGTTTTTCGTACCACCTCACTTTATTTCAAAACCATTGGAGGTATTGCTTTGAAACTAACCATACTTGTTTACCATCACGACCTTCATCAACAGACAAGAGGACATAACTCTGTCAAGGTTTTTGACAGAATTATGCCCCTTTTTGACTTAGAAAATACATTGAATATGGGTAAAATCCACTTATTGCCTTAACCCTTTGAGATATTGCTTTGAAACTTTTAATGCTATTTCACATCATTACCCCCATCTGTACGCAAGAGAAGGTAACTCTGTCAGGGATTTGTTTTAAAAATTAAGGTCTTTTATGGACTTAGAATCTTGGTTAAGTTTTTCGTACCAGTCACCTTTTTGACTGAACTGTTTGAGATATTACTTTGAAAGTTGGAATACTTGTTTACCATCATGATTCCCAAACATGGGCAGGAGAAGGTAATTCTGTCAAGGATTTTATTTGAATTATGGCCCTTTTTGACTTAGAAACTCAGTTAAAATTTTCATTCTTGTCCACTTGTTAACTTAACCATTTGAGATATTACTTTGAAAGTTGGAGTACTTATGTACCATTGTAAGACCTATCTGTAAGCAAAAGAAGATAACTCTGTGAAAAATTTTCTTGATTTGTACTTAGAAATTCCTAGTTAAAGTCTTGTGTGCCCTTAACTGTCAAAGTTTTGTTTTATTGGCAAGCACTAAAAAAGTCGAGCACGCTGTCCTACTGACAGCTCTTGTTTTCCAAGATGTTAATAAATTAGATTGAAACTAAATTAAGAATCTCTGCACATTTTGTTTATTTTAGGGAAAGAACATTAAAATGATTGCATTTTTCATCACATTCAGATAGAGGTATACTGGTAAACCGAGGTTCGGGCCTCTACGGTATGTACCACGGTACAGACCCGGAATACCGGTACTTTTAGTTCTAATAATAGAATTGTATACAACACCGCAATAAACAATACACAGTCACAGCTGATAAGAAGAAAAGGCACTACCCATTTCACGCTCTCGACCAATTAAAACGCAAAGTTTTCCGATAATTATTACCGCACATGTGCGCGGTCATAACACCTGATAATCTGTGTATATTTTAATTTGTGACGCCGAATCATTTAGATTAAATTATGCCTTTAAATTACGGTGTGTTTGCTAAGAATGGACTTGAAATTTGCGTGTTTTTCGATTAATTATTGGCTAATTACGGTTTTTCGTAATCACCGACAAACTCATTCCTCTTCCTCTTTTTAAAAAAGTGTTTCAACAATGCGTGTTTGGAGAGAAGTTAATTAAAAATTAGCGTGCATATACCAGCTTGTTTTTCGGGACCATGTATTGATAATTACAAACCATGTTTAATTGTTCAGACAACAGAAAGAAATAGCGGCATGCTTGAAGAGAAGAGACTCTAAAATAAGAACGTTTTTTGCTCATTAGCCCTTAATTTTCGCCGACGTTTTCACGCTAAAGACATACAATTGCTGTTTAGTTTTTAATTGTTTCAACAATAAAATTGTTTTGCAGAGTGTCTGCATAGAAATGACTCGAAAATTAATGTGTTTGCAATGTTATTTACGTCTTTACGACCATGCATATTTTTAAAAAAAAAGAATTTAATAGTGCATCAAAAATATTTGTTTGGCAAACATGGAAGAGTTTTTCTCCAAATTTTGAATTGCTTTATAGGTTAACACATTCATATTGTTGACTTTCCTAGACTTGATGTGTTCTATTAAAGTTTTATGTCTAATTTCAAAGACAATACATTTCTAAATTCGATTCTTAAATACTTTTTTCTGAATGAATATTGTTTACATATTAAACAATTTTTGTTTTTGAAAATTACATGATGGCACATTAATCAATAATGTTAAATTGGCAGTATACCACGGTATATTTTTCTTGGCGGTACTCAACTCTACATTCAGATCAGTATACCCATTTGAATATGCCTGATCATGTGTTGCAGATCTTCTCTGTTGACTGTTGAGGGACACAGGCCTCTTGGCCCTTTTGATTCAAAACAAAAATACCTTTTAAAAGATAATATTGCTGAAAGAAACATATGATGATTTGTTTTGCCTGAAACAATTTTTTTCTTATTTCAGAATTAAGGCAAAATGACCAACACAAAAGGTTATCGCCGTGGTACACGGTACATGTTCTCGCGTAAATTCAGGAAAAATGGACCAATTCCACTTTCCACTTACATGAAGGTGTACAAACGTGGTGACATTGTTGATGTTAAGGTTTGTATTTTAGTCTCATTTGAAGCCAGATATAAAACAAAAAGTTCATGAATTGTAGCAGTGTCTTGCAAGTTTTAACAACACTTCAGATGTATGTTTTATTCAAATGAATGGATTTCTATAAGCTTAAAACAGTTGATGTACTTCATAACCTTGAAGCACTGTTAGTGAAAATTGCAGTGTTGACAAAAATTCTGTTTAACGGGATGCAGTGTTCATGAAAAATTCTGATTAAAGTAACTTGCTTGTTAATACCAAATTAAAGACTGACAGATTGTTTTAACAAAATCCAGAAGTAAATTAAGTTTTATTGATAGGTCCCACCTTCACCCCCTCCCCTATGAAATCTGTTATAAAGCATTAACATATGTCATGATAAGTTCTTTATTGAATTTTCACTTTACAGGGTAATGGAGCTATACAAAAGGGTATGCCATTCAAAGATTACCATGGTAAAACTGGCAGGGTGTTCAACGTTACACAACATGCAGTTGGTGTTATTGTAAATAAACAAGTAGGGTAGGTACTCTAAAGATTATCAATTTTTTTTTTATGCTCCCGAAGGGTGGCATATTAAAATCGCACCGTCTGTGCGTCCCCACTTACAAATTTGTGTCCAGACTGTAACTCTGTCATGCATTGAAGGATTTAAGAATAACTTGGCACAAATGTCAAGCACATCAAGACGATGTGTCGCGTGCAAGACCCACGTTCCTACCTCAAAGGTCAAGGTCACACTTAGAGCTTGAAGGTAATGGAATCCTGTATATATGCACACATTCGTGTCCGGACTATAACTTTGTCATGCATTGATTGAATTAACAATAACTTGGCACAAATGTCAAGCACATCAAGCCGATGTGTCGCATGGATTTTAAAATTACATACCACAATTATTGAGCACATGGAGAGAACAAAGACTGTGAGACACCTTTTTCGGGTGCATTCGTCACTTGTGAGGGACAGCTCTTGTTTTTTTTAGCCATGACAGAAAAGTGACATACACTTTGAACACTTATTAGCTCATCTATCCTTACCAGGGTGAGCTTTTCTAATGGATGATTGTCCGTCGTCTGTCAACGTTTTGTTTCAAACGACATCTCCTCTGAAACCACTGGGCTAATGACGGGGATGTTCCTTGCATGAAGCTCTACCAAAATTGTCCAAAGAATTCCATTCCATGCAGAAACTCTGGTTGCTATGGCAACAAATAGGAAAAGCTATAAGAATCTTCTTCTGTGAAACCACAGGCCTAGAGCATGGATACTTAGCATGTGGCATTGTCTAGCATGTACCAAGATTGTTCAAATTATGACCCCTGGTCAAAATTGACACCACCCAGGGGTCTCTTAGTTTTACATAGGCTTATATAGGAAAAACTTTAAAAATCTCTGAAACCACAAGGCCTAGAATTTAGATATAATATATATAGATATATATAATTTTTTATATTTAAAAACCCACAGGCAGAGCTTAGATATTTGAAATGTTACTAAGCATTGTGTAGTGGACCTCTACGAATCATGTTGAAATCATGACCCATTGTATTATTGGCAATTGATATACAGGTGAGTGATATAGGCCCAATCTTGGCCCTCTTAGAAGCATACCATAGTACTTCTTTAGAAGATGCGTCTTTAGAGAATACCTTTATAATGCAGTGAGTATTATGTTGAGACACTTACAGCTTCTGCAAGTGGTCGGTATGTTGTGGAGAATCGGGGTCCGAGCTTAAAAACAAAAATAATATCAAACAGGGAATGCCACGTACCAAAAACGCAGCCTCCCCAAAACGAGCCCCACAGCACCCAGAAGCGCACACCACCAACACACATTGCATACTCTCTAATTGCATACTCTAGTTGCATACTCTCTAATTGCAAGTAAAAATTGAAAGATGTGAGTGACTTTGCCAAACTTGCAACATTTTGCAAGATAGCGTACTTGATTTGTCAATTGATGTGCAAGCATTTGCAGTTAGTTTTTATGTAAGCGTTGTCTCTGGAAACTCCACCCTGTCATTGGTTATTACTGTTTGACCCTTGCACTTTGATAAACAACTATGTTTCGAGGCATGCAAATCTTTTCATCTGCATGCCTCGAAACTTGCAAAAATTGGTACTTATTCAGTAAAACTGACACATTCTTAAAATAAGTTTTTATACTTTAATATTTAGGAACCGTATCCTCCCAAAGAGAATAAACTTGAGAATTGAACATGTGAAGCACTCCAGTTGCCGACTGGATTTCCTTAGACGGGTGAAGGAAAACGCAGAGAAACAGAAGGTCGCAAAGGAATCTGGCAAATGGGTTAACTTGAAAAGACAGGTTAGGCCTAAATTTATTGTTACTAATTTTTGTGGATAAGACAATTTGATATTTTTTGTAGCCAGTTTTGGCATTCGCTACTGCCAGAGTAACCCCATCTGCTTTAATGGCAACTTTTCAGTTAATGTATTTAAATCTTCCCAGAGATCCACCTGTTGGTCATAATTTACATTTGAGACAGTTTGTGTTCATATAACAACACACCATAGACTTTACTATTGTTCTAGCTACCTCAGGAAACTCACTTTAAGTAGGAAGCTGTCACAGTTAGTTTACTCCAGATGAGGCAGCATTATGTAATGAAGTACTGATAATGATAAGTTCTCACTTTTTGTTGCAGCCTGCAGGAAGACGTCCAGCCCACATTGTGAAGACCAAGCTTAACAAACCAGAAGTTCTGCAGCCAATTCCATATGAATTTATTGCATAATTCGTTATGTGTACTTGGCTGATAAAAGAAAAAAAAGAAAAAATCATTTTGAGTTTGTTATAGAATTACAAGTTGCTAAACTGTAAACATTGTGCCTTGCAACAAGGTATTTATGGATTTTTGGAGCACTAGTTGCAAGCTAAAGTAGTCAAAGATTATAATTGGAATGTTTTCTCTCTCTTGATAATGTACAACCTAGCAAACAAGTATAATGTATAAATTTCTGAAACAGGAACTTGTAACATTTTAAGATTCAAAAGACATATCTGCAAAGATTCATCTGTCAACAAAATGTTGACGACATTCAGGTTGCATTTTAGGCCACACCAATTTAATTTCTTGGTCATCGGAATATATCCTAAAAAAAATAGGAGCGAGCGAGCGAAAAAAAAATTAAAATATTTTTTTTTCCAATTCAACCATTTTTGGAGCGGGCGAAGAGCTATTTGTTAAAAAAAAATTAAAAACCCCTCACAAAAACAAATATTCACTGTCAAAACAGGTAAAAAAGACTTGGAAATAGATTATAAAAGAGCTACAGACACCTTAAATATAAACTGCCAAAAAGGTGCAGACCACAAAGTGACTCCTATATACACCAGTACTAAGTTTACAGCGGTATAATAGTGTTTCTTGCAAGAAAATATTTTTATTCTTTTAAAAAGACCGTATTTTGTTTTCTAACATACATGTACAGCCAATTCAATAAGTCTTTTGAAAGAGAGACAATTTTTTATAATTTAATAAACCATCAAGTCTAATGTGTATTTCAATTTATGCCCAAACACTTTGTAATGAAACCCATTTGTTAGTCATATCAAAATAACCCACAGAACAACTTCTTTAGTTAAGTCAAGGCATATGCTCTTTTACTGCACTTCTTCTGACCATAAGTGTTTTGACTAGAGATAATTGTTCAATTTCACAATGCTAAAAACTTGCTAGTTTCTTGATTTTTTCCTTCCCAAAGTTTTAGCCTCAGCGCCATTATCAATACAATTTTTACACAGAGAGCACACTAAATGTCTTTAAATGTTTCCGAGTTGTCTGTCTGGACAGCAACTCGTCTTCCACCGACGTTTTCCTGGTTTATGTTAACAATAAAATTTTTTGGGTGCATAGCATGACCGTAAGACCGTAAAATACAAAAAAGACCAAAAAAAAAACGAAAAATGATTTATCTTTACCGAAAACAACTTTGTTTCAAAAGATAATGTACGGTTTATAACTTAAGTATTAAATAAATGCAGGAATTTGTATGTAATGAATATTTTTTGTTTGTTTTGATAAGTTCCTGTGCTGCATCCATTACAAAATCTGGAGTGCTAATTTCAGAAAGTTTTCGGTCTGCAATATTTGTTTTTCGATCTTTCTACTTGATTTGTAATACAATATTTACAAATTTCTTCATTTAAACTGTAAGTTGTATATACTCTTTTGAAAAATAAGTTGTTTTCGGTCTTCATAAACTGTTTTTCGGTCTTTTTCGTTTTTTTATGCCCCCGAAGGGTGGCATATTAAAATCGCACCGTCTGACCGTCTGTCCGTCTGTCCGTCCGTCCGTCCGTCTGTCCGTCCGTCCGTGCGTCCCCACTTACAAATTCGTGTCCGGACTGTAACTTTGTCATGCATTGAAGGATTTTAAAATAACTTGGCACACATGTCTAGCACATCAAGACGACGTGTCGCGTGCAAGACCCACATCCCTACCTCAAAGGTGAAGGTCACACTTGGAGTATGAAGGTTATGGAATCCTCTATATATGCACACATTCGTGTCCGGACTGTAACTTTGTCATGCATTGAAGGATTTTAAAATAAGTAGGCACACATGTCTAGCACATCAAGACGACGTGTCGCGTGCAAGACCCACGTCCCTAGCTCAAAGGTCAAGGTCATACTTAGAGTTTGAAGGTAATGGATTCCTCTATATATGCATATATGCACACATTCGTGTCCGGACTGTAACTTTGTCATGCATTGAAGGATTTTAAAATAAGTTGGCACAAATGTCTAGCACATCAAGACGACGTGTCGCGTGCAAGACCCAGGTCCCTAGCTCAAAGGTCAAGGTCACACTTAGAGTTTGAAGGTAATGGATTCCTCTATATATGCATATATGCACACATTCGTGTCCGGACTGTAACTTTGTCATGCCTTGAAGGATTTTAAAATAGTATGGCACAAATGTCTAGCACATCAAGACAACGTGTCGCGTGCAAGACCCACATCCCTACCACAAAGGTCAAGGTCACACTTAGAGTTTATAGGTAATGGAATCCTGTATATATGCAAACATTTGTGTCCGGACTATAACTTTATTATGCTTTGAAGGATTTTAAAATAACTTGGCACAAATGTCTAGCACATCAAGCGGATGTGTCGCGTGCAAGACCCAAGTCCCTACCTCAAAGGTCAAGGTCACACTTAGTGTTTAAAGTAATGGAATACTGTATGCATGATTACTCTGTCATGCATGGAAGGATTTTAAAATTACATAGCACATTTATTGAGCACATGGAGAGGACACAGACTGTGAGGCACCTCTTTCGGGGGCATTCGTCACTTGTGAGGGACAGCTCTTGTTGGTCATTCTATGCAACTGGTGGCTGCCATTTTGACAATATGGTAGTCATGATTATACAATAAAGTAGCGGGAACATGTTCTGCTGGCGTTTATAATCGAATTGTAGGTTTGAAAGTACTAAATCTACGAGTTCTCCGCGACAAAAAGGCCCGCTTTGAATTTTTGGTCTTGGTTTATAAAATTGATGCGGGCGGAAGCTCAAATTGATAAAAAAAAAATTTTTTTTTGATTTTGAAAAATAATGGAGCGGGAAATCCGTTGACCAAGTAATTAATTTGGTGTGGCCTTATGTACGCTAGTGTTGCTTGATAAACATACTGAATCGCTAGTGTTGCTTGATAAACATACTGAATCGCTAGTGTTGCTTGATAAACATACTGAATTGTCTATTGCAGGTAGACAGCATGCATTTGTCTCAAAAATTTAAATACAGATGTCAAAATATTCCCCCAGAAACAAAGTACATGGGTGAAAGTCTTCAGCCTTTCCAGAGGTCATTTTTCTAAATCTTGTAAATCTGTTAAGATTTAAGTATAAGCAGGCTATACTGAAATCTCGCTCCTTCATCTGTATACTGACTGAATTTGTCCTGGCTAATTTGCAACTACCCGCCGGAATTCAACAAAAATTCAACGGAGTGATAAATACCAAGCCTAGGCATTGTTGTAATAAGATAATTTTCCATTGAGTTATTGCTCTATTTTTGCTCACCTGAGCGCATAGTGCTCATGGTGAGCTGTCGGAATCATTTGATGTTGGTCTGTCAACTGTTGCTTCAAACAACATCTAAACCAAACTTGACAGGAATGGTCCTTTTAGATTCCTTCAAATAAAAAAAATCTAAGCAAAACTGGTTGCCATGGCAATCGAAAGGAAAAACATTAAAAATCTTGTCAGAAAGCACAATCAGATTTTGAAACAATTTCACTGAAATGATGCTTGAGGTGACAATTAAATTCCTTCAAAAAAAATTAATTCTGAAAAATACATGACTGCCAGGGGATGGGGCTTTGCAAAAAAATCTTTAAAACTACAAGGGCTAACGTTTTGATATTTGGTTTGTAGCAGTGTCTAGTGTTTGTTCAAATTGTGTCCCTTGGGTCAATATTGACAATACCCTGAGGAGCACTAAGATTTACATGGTAAAAACCAAACAAATCTTTTTGTCTGAAACAGCAAGGCCCAGAGCTTAGACGTTTGTGTTACAGCATTGTCTAGTAGCTCTTTACCAAATTGTTCAGATATCCCCAATTGTTAAATATGGCAAGGCCCAGGTTGTAAGTTCTTTCATTTAGACTTGCATGTTATAGTATTCATTGTAAAAGTGGTCCACTACCAACTTCATACAGCTCATCTCCCTGTAGTTGTAGTTGAAGTTTGTCATACCTAGCCTGGCGCTGTGACCTTGGTCATGACTTACTTTGTTGTTCTTGACAAAAGCTACAGCAAAGAAATTTGGACCACATGTACAGTTTTGCAAACAGATTTTTGTACTAAACTTAGATGACCTACTTTATTGTTTTTGAAACTACATATACTTAACAACTTTAAAAACGCAGTCATAGATTTTGAGCAGTGAGTAAAATTGCTGTTTCGTTTGAATTATGCTTGAATTTTGTAATGAACTTGTATAAAATCAAGGAAAAGCAAAAAGTATGTTTTGAATTTTCAAACTTACACTTGCAATCGTAAAATCACTGGTTGCGTTTTTAAAGTTGCAAGTATAGATGAAATCTGGACTGTGTATTTACTATAAATGGCTTTTTTGTGACATTTTTACCTACTTTTTTATCTTTTGAGCAAACGGTACTCTCGTGAGCTGTATAGGGTCATCATGGCCCTCTTGTGTCACATAGTTTCCATAGAGATGTTTGTCGGCACTATTTCTCTGCAACTATTGGTTGGAATTCAGAGTGACAAGTCCCAAGCCTAGTTGTGCAAATGTCATTTTATTTTTTCATACATATACATGTACTAACATGTACATAAATAACAAAACTACTAACGCACCACCTGCCTTTTTCCTTCTTTATTAGCCCTTTCATAGTTGTTCAAATAATTCCATTCCATGCAGAGCTCTGGTTTCTATGGCAACAGAAAGGAAAAACTTTAAAAATCTTCTTCTCAAGAACAGGAAGGTCTAGAGCTAAGATATTTGGCATGTGGCAGTACCTAGTAGACCTCTACAAAGATTTTACAAATTATGACCCCTGGTTCAAAATTGAGTCTGACCAGGGGTCACTTCTTTTTCTATAGGCTTATATAGGAAAACTTTAAAAATCTTCTGAAATCACAAGGCTTAGAGCTTAGATACTAAGTATTTGGCATAACCTAGTGGTGCTCTACTAAGATTGTTCAAATTATGACCACTGGGTCAAATTTGACCCTGTGCAGGGGTCACTTGTTATCACATCGGCTTAATGTAGGAAAAATCTCTGAAACACAAGGCCTACATATTTAGCATGTGGCATAACAAAGTAGACTTCTACCAAGATTGTTCAAATTATGACCCCGAGTTAAAACTGGCGCCACTCAAGGGTCATTTGTTAGCTCAGCTTGCACAAAGTGCCAGAGTGAGCTATTGGGATCACTCCGTCCGGGGTCCATCGTACGTACGTCCACCATTTTCTTCAAACGACATCTCCTCTGAAATCACTGGGCCAATGTTGATGAAACTTTGCAGGGATATTCCTTGCATGAAGCTCTGTCAAAGTTGTTCAAAGAATTCCACTAAATGCAGAACTCTGGTTGCTATGGCAATGAATAGAAAAATCTCTGAAACCACAAGGCATAGAGCTTAGAAATTTAGCATGTGGCATTGTTAGTGGACCTCTACCAAGAGTGTTTAAATTATATGCCCCTGGTCAAAATTGACCCTGCCCGGGGGTCACATGGTTTTACATAAGCTTATGTAGCTTATGTAGGAAAAACTTAAAAGATCTCTGAAACCACACAGCCTAGAGCTTAGATATTTAGCATGTGGCATTGTCTAGTGGACCTCTACCAAGATTGTTCAAATTATGAGCTCTGGGTCAAAATTGACCCCACCCGAGGGGTCACTCTGTTTTACATAGACTTATATAGGAAAAACTTTAAAAATCTTCTCTGAAACCACAAAGCCTAGAGCTTAGATATTTAGCATGTAGCATTGTCTAGTGGACCTTTACCAAGATTGTTCAAATCATGACCCTCTAGTCAAAATTACCCCTTCCCGGGAGGGGGGGGGGAGGAGTCACTTGATTTCACATAGGCTTATATAGGGAAAACTTTAAAAAACAAGGCCAACAGGCAGATATACACACAAGATATTTGAAATGTTACTTAGCATAATGTGTAGTGGACCTCTACGAATTATGTTAGAATCATGACCCCTTTTATTATAGCAAATGGTAGTCAGGTGAGCAATATAGGGCCATCAAGACCCTCTTGTTTTATTTTTATATAGGCTTATGTAGGAAAATTTTTTTAAAAATCTCTGAAACCACAAGGCCTATTTAGATATTTAGCATGTGGCATTAGCTGGCGACCTTTTACCAAAAGTGTTCCAATCATGACCCCCGGGTCAAAATTGACCCTGCCCGGGAGTCTCTTGATTTTACATAAGCTTAGATGGAGAAAATCATGAGCCAAAGGTCAAAATTGACCAGTTCTGCTATTGAGCTTTAAAAAAAGCCAGTTGAGCGATAACGCGCCATCTTGGCCTTCTTTTCTAACTATCAACCTATCTGCCAGCTTATTTTTGGCCTGGGGACTGAAAGTCCCCAAGGCCTAAGTTAGCATACCAGATTTCCAACCCTACTGACAATTTAACTGTGCTATGTGCGAATAACAACTGTAAACATGCGCTATGAGAAAGTAGTGCAGGACAGACCTGATCAATCTTCTGTTTGAATGTCGCATACGATAAGAACATATTACAAAAAAACACAGTGCATACAACATCAAACGATTGCAGAAGGGTCCATAGCTTACGGGCTCTATTACACAATTTTTTTATGGACTCTGTTTTAGAAATTACTGCGCCGTTAGCTGATTACGGAAGATAATCATATGCATAACACGGAAAAGTACGGATATTCACGGAACGTACGGAGCTCGATATAAGAGTTTGTAGATTGATTTTTAAATTTATAATGTCATTTCGTTGAAAGCCTTCTTATTTACGAACGATTACATCTATAGTCACCTAAAAATAAATTTCTTTTAAAAAAAGATATAAAATTACGTACATTACCGATATGGAAGTCACGTGACATTATTACTGAGCAAAATCTCCCGCCACTTACCTGACGCTGCTTGGTGAACTGTTTCAACAATTAACAAGGTAACCAAGAATCTTTTTTAGTTCTGCTGTTATATACACTATACAGTATATTGATATTTCATTGCTTTTTTTATTTCTGTTTCAAGGTATTGTCCTTGGTAGCGTACACAATAATTTTCGATCCACGTCTCGCTTGAACAAAGCGCAGATCGAATTATTTTTATTAGTCTCTCAAATTATTTATAGTGTTGACCATGTGATTATTTTTCATTTAACGTACGTTTTATAATAAAACACACTTCCTGCCACCCATATATATGTTAATCATTCTTTCTGTGTCGTATAAAATTTCGTCCTCTGCACATTTCGACCCTCGCTTTAGGTAAAAAAGTAAACAAAGCCGGTTCAGCTCAAATAACGAAGGTGAAAGGTTTTTTTAATTAAAGCTTTGATAGACATAATCTTTATTCAGTTTTCCCTGTCATACACACTATATATTTATATTTCATTGCTGGTGTTGCTTTGTTTATTCCTGTTTCAAGGTCTCGTTCGATCCACATCGTCCCACTTGAATAAAGCGCAGATCGAATTATTTTTATTAGTCTCTCAAATCGACCATCGCTTTAGGTAAAAAAGTAAACAAAGCCGGTTCAGCTCAAATAACGAAGGTGAAAGGTTTTTTTAATTAAAGCTTTGATAGACATAATCTTTATTCAGTTTTCCCTGTCATACACACTATATATTTATATTTCATTGCTGGTGTTGCTTTTTTTATTCCTGTTTCAAGGTCTCGTTCGATCCACATCGTCCCACTTGAACAAAGCGCAGATCAAATTATTTTTATTAGTCTCTCAAATTATTCATAGTGTTGACCCTGTGTTTATTTTTCATTTAACATAATCATTCGTTCTGTGTCGTACAATCATTTCCTTTCATACTGAGAAAACTTGAAAGTTTTAACTTGTAGTTGGATCTTGTCAACTGCTACTTGCCTTGGAGAATACTTGGAGAAAAAAATATAACTAGACAATATATGTTACTTGGTCTAATCTTGGAGTGAATAATCTTTTGGAGATTAAACTTGGGAGTTCAATTTTGACAACTGCTACTTTCCTCGGAGAAAAAAATGTCAGTTTATGCTACTTGGAGAAAATAATATGAATCATATGATATAAATGTAGCTGAACTGAATTCTGCTGAAATGATGTACTGGTATTGCAAATAGAATTGGACTTACGAGTTTTAATCCGAGGTGTTTCGCTCATGTAAAAGTAGTTATAATTACCGGTAATCTTTGAATAGTAAAATAAGGTAATGTTTAATGAATCCATATTCAGTTACTGGAATTTAGATTATTTATGTTTGAAATTGACTCATCCAAAAGACATGAAACCTTAGTTATAACTATATATTGCATTTTAAAACTCCACTGAGCCAAAAGCCCATATAGTCAGTTTTCACTTGCCCAGCACAAAATTTACTGACCACCGGATCACTGTGAATTCCTTTGACTGTATAGGCCATCTTTACCTTGCAACATGCAGCAGGTGAAAAACTTATTAGCCTTGTGAATTTATATATGTTTGGTAGTTTTGATAGACTTTGAAGCTGACACAAATTTTATGGTTCCATAACACAATATATTGTCTGCATAATAATTATTAATAGGGACTAAGTCAGTCAGGAAACTCATGCAAAATTGGGACTTTTAGTGACAACTAATACTAGTATAATTATGCTTTAAAGTATTTTTCTTCTGGTGTTTTTGGTCTCTATAGTATAAATTTTAAACTTTGAGCACAAAGTTTGTCTGGAAAGTTTGCATTATGGCATACTCTCTTATTTGTTCAGCTAATTTTAGTCAATCGCATGATTGTTTACCGAGAGACGCAAGAGGTAGACAGTGTGTTCCAACATGTCTGATGTTTTTTGTGTTTATAAAAGATAACATGGCTATTCATTCTACTCAGGCCAAACATTTACATGATATTATGTTTGCTGGAAGTCTTTTGTATTGTGCTATGAAAGAAATCAACAGTGCACTGGATTTAGTAGATCCCAATGATCTACCTCAATGCATTTCTTTTGGAGATAAATTATTTTATCTAAAGCACAGAGATGTTTTTTCTGGTTTTTTAAGCAGAACTGACCAAACCGACTACGTGAACATACATACATTGAATAGTGCTTTTGCAGCATCATTAAGCAACTTAAGACAAAAGTACTATTTGTTGCTTTTTACTAATACGTCACTCTCGGTTTTATATCGTGAAGCACATTTTTATCTTTTTGATAGTCATTCCCGTGATGAAAGTGGGCTGAGCTGTGCAGATGGTGTTTGTGTCTTAGGAACTGTGTCTTCTTTAAATGCATTATGTGAACATGTTCTTCAAGTTGCATTGTCCTGCGGTTTAAATAGAGATATTCCATGTCCTTTTGCGCTTCATGTGATTAATGTTTTGAGAAATCCGGATCGAAACAATGCACAGCATAGTGGCCGTACAGTAAAAATTGACCTTGAAAACATGAGCTTCCAAATTTATAATAGAGCAATCAGAAAGCGGTTAAAGGCAAATGATGCAGCTGGTCCATCGTGTTCAAAAAGACAAAAACTCCAAGCAGATTTATTGAAGGGTCGATCTTTTTTAGATTGTGTAGATGATCTTAATGTGCAGTCGGGTGCAGAATCTGCAGACGTACTGATTGAAGAAAAAAATTCAAAACAAAAAGATTATGAAATATTCAAGAAACTTATTCAGAATGGGCCAGACTATGTGTGCTCTTGTTGTACGCAAACATTTTTTCAACATTCTGTCGCAGCTGTTTCTAGAGTACAAGGGATTGCTGTTGGTGACTTACAAAGGTATCTTACAGGTTTTTGCAGTGTTAACAATAAAGAATGGATTTGTCATTCATGCCTTCAGGCAGTTGAAAAGGGGAAAGCGCCATCTTTTTGGGTGAAGAATGGTTTAGAATTTCCCGAGAAACCAGATGAGCTTCAGCTTTCAAACCTTGAAGAAAGATTAGTGTTGCCAAGACTGCCATTCATGCAGTTACGGGAAATGCCACGAGGTGGTCAGATCAATCTAAAGGGAAACATTGTAAATGTACCAGCTGACGTAACCAGTACAATAAAGAGTTTGCCGAGAATGATAAGTGACACAGAAACAATAATGGTGAAATTGAAGCGAAAATTTTCTTACAAACATCATGTTGCATTTGAGAATATTCGTCCAAACAAAGTGTTTGAGGCTGCAAAATGGTTGGTTAGGAATAGTCCCCTTTTCAGAAGTGAAGGTATTGTTGTTGATGATTTATGGTTGCAGAAACCTGGAAACTGTTCATCTCCATTTCAGTCTGAAAGTAATGCTTCTCTTGACTTGTGAACAGGAAGATAATAGTTGGACAGAGGTTGACAATTTCTCAGATAGGCCAACAGGCAATCAGGACACATTTCTCCAGTCAATAGATTTTAGAGAATTTAACCAAATCCTGTCCTTGGCTCCTGGTGAAAATAGTACTCCCTTAGCAGTTTTTCAAGATATTCAGTCAGAAGTACTTTCCTTCCCTACAATTTTTTGTGGTGTAAAGCGTTGTGATAATTCTGAACGAATTATTCCTTTGCACTATAGTTCTATTTGCAAATGGGAACTCCGTAATGTTGATAGGCGAGTGGCAGTAAGTGTACCAAACATATTTTTCAAATTGAAACGCGCATACAAATTAAGCAGTTACGGGACAAGGTTTCTTTGGCTATACGTAAGTGTAAGGTTAATGACAAAAAATATTCTGCTGGGGAAATTTTGATGCGAGGTTTTGTGGAAAAAGTAACATTGCAAAATGATGGTTATAGAATTCTTAGGAATATAAGAGGCTCTCCACCGTACTGGGAGCAAGCGAAACGAGATGTATTTGCAATGATTCGTCAACTTGGTATTCCTACTTGGTTTTGTTCCTTCTCTGCTGCAGAAACAAAATGGTTACCATTGCTAAGATCCTTGTCTAAACTTGTCAATGAGAAAAATGTATCTGCGACAGAGGCACATGACATGACTTGGCAAGAGAAAAGCACACTGATTAAGTCTGATCCAGTGACTTGTGCTAGGTATTTTGATTTTAGGGTACAGACTTTCATTAAACATGTCTTGAAAAGTAAACAGTGTCCAATTGGTGAAATATCTGATTATTTTTACCGTGTAGAATTCCAACAACGAGGATCCCCCCACATACACATGTTAATATGGATTAAAAATGCCCCAATGTATGGAAAATCTAAGAACTTAGAAATTACAGCATTTATTGACAAGTATGTTACATGCTTTAAAGATGAATCAATATCCGACTTAGTGAACTACCAAACTCATAGGCATGCTAAAACTTGCAGAACTAGAGGAAAGCCAATATGTAGGTTTAAATTTCCACTGCCACCAATGCCAGAAACTGGTGTTCTAGAACCATTATATGATGATACGCTTTGTGAACAACACAAAAAGAATTATGAGAAAATCATGATGAAACTTTCTGATGTTATTGGAAAAACTAATGACATTTCCTTCAGTGAGTTCGTCACAGACTTAAACATTACACTTGAAGCATATACTCTAGCAGTACGGTCACAGTTGAAACGGCCTAAGATTTTCTTGAAGAGATCTCTGCCCGAATGCAGAATAAACAACTACAATACAATATTAATGAAGTCTTGGCAGGCAAATATGGATATTCAGTTTGTACTAGATCCATATGCTTGTGTTTCATACATTGTGTCATACATTTCTAAAGGTCAAAGGGGACTTTCTAATCTCCTTCATGATGCATGTTTACAAGCTAGGGAACATGATAGTGATATAAGGCAACAAGTTAGGAGGATAGGTAATCAATTTCTGTCCAATGTTGAAATAGGTGCTCAGGAGGCAGTGTATTTAGTCCTACAATTACCCTTGCGCCATGCCACAAGAGATGTTATATTTGTTGAGAGTCAGACAGCTCGAAACCGAACAACATCATTAAAATCATTTTCAGAACTAAAAAACTTACCAAGCAAGTCTACAAATACTGAAACGGATAATGCTATTAAAAGATACAAGCGTCGACCTAAGACCATGGAGACTCTCTGTTATGCAGATTTTGTTTCTTGGTATGAATTTTGTCCATCATCAAAGAAGCAGCCTAGAAATGTTGAAGAAGCTGAACCAGAGCTTCCTGAAATTGAGTATGCGCATGACAGAGCTGATGAAATTGAAATTGATGTTGATGACATTGAGTGTAAAAACAGCATTATTACATTTGTATGTGGCACTCGCATCCGAAAAAGATCAAAACAGAAGATAATATACAGTCACACTACTGCAATAAACTCTGATAAAGAGGAGCATTATAGGGAGAAGTTAATGTTGTACTATTATTGGAGGGATGAAGAAAAAGATCTTTTAGATGGATTTGAAACATTTGAAAGTAGTTTTAATGCTAAGTCTGACATAGTTCAAGCAAACCTAAGAAAGTATGAAAGTTGTCGTTTAGAAGACATTGCAATAGATGATAATGACAAAGATATTTCTGATTTTGTTGACAACATAGTTATTAACCCAGTTATACAGCATGATGATCTGATTGACATAGATGAGTTAGGAAATGCACAGGAGCACCTTTTTGATCCAAGTAGTGTTGAGAATTATGATCTTGGTACTGATATTGGTGTTCAAAGGACAGCAATGCCAAAATTTCTGCCAAACAATGAAGTGACATGCGATCAATATTGCAATCTTCTGAGGCAGTTAAATCAAGAACAGAGGGCCTTTTTTCACCATATACTCCATGCAGTCAAGACTGGTCTGATGCCTTTCTACACTTTTTTATCAGGAGGTGCAGGTGTAGGCAAAAGTGTTACTATACTATGCATTTATTAAGCTTTGATCAAGTATTACGGACATCGTCGGGATGCTCAGCCTGATAGCATTCATGTCTTACTTTGTGCGCCAACTGGCAAAGCTGCACATAACATTGGAGGCAACACTATTCACTCAGCATTTTGCATTCCTGCTAGTCAAGGTTTCCAATTCAAGCCTCTAGATATGCAGCAGTTAAACACTATACGTGCTTTGTACCATGATTTAAAGGTGGTTATCATTGATGAGATCTCGATGGTTGGAAGGGGAATGTTCAATTTCATCAATCTGCGTCTTCAAGAAGTGATGGGTAATGTCAGACCATTTGGTGGAGTTAGCATATTGGCTGTTGGCGACTTGTTTCAACTGAAACCAGTTATGGATGCATGGTTGTTTTCTGAAGTCTTTCGCTCAACCAATATGAATTCTATAGCAACTAATTTATGGGTAGAATTATTTGACTTCTTTGAGCTTAAGCAGGTCATGAGACAGAAGGATGACAGAAACTTTGCATTGCTGTTAAACAGGTTAAGAGAAAACAAGCACACTGATGAAGATTTGAAAGTTTTGAAAAGCAGGGAAATTGGTAATCTTGATATTGACTGTAATACATTGAGGTCATTGCCGCATTTGTTCAGTACAAGAAAAGATGTTATGGCTTATAACATATCTTTGCTGAATGAACTGACATCTGAAAAGAAAATCATTATTGAAGCCATAGATGTTGTATCAGGTGACCTTCCTTCTGCTATTAGAGAAACCATTCTGTCTAAAATACCAACAGACTCTTGCAAAACTATGGGTCTTGAGAAGAAATTGGTACTTGGATGTGACTTGCCAGCTGAGTTGTCCCTGAATGTTGATGTGAAAGATGGCCTTACAAATGGTGCTGCTGGTGTCATCAAGAAATTTGACTGCAGAACTGTTGAAAATGATAGATGTAGTATTGTTTGGATTGAGTTTGAGGATGAACATGTTGGTCATCAGTGGAGACATAGATTCAAATATCTGTACAAAGTAGGAATAGAATTGTCATGGACACCAATTTTTGAAGTCACTAGAAAGTTCACTTACCATTACTTTAAAACATACCTTATTGTGCGAAGACAGTTTCCAATACATATGTCATCTGGAAAAACTATTCACAAAGCACAAGGCTCCACTATGAAAAGTCTCGTTGTAAACTTTGGAAGTAGAAAAATTGACCATATCCATTATGTTGCACTAAGTAGAGTAACTAGCCTATCTCAGTTGTATCTTATTGATATCAATCCTGAAAAAATTAGCTTATCAGAGGCAGTTCTTTGGGAAATGGAGAGATTACGAAGTACAAAAGCCCTGGTGAGAAGTGTTCCTGACTTGGCTCATTCAAGTTCAGAGCATTTTACTTTATGCTTCCAAAATTGTCGTTCACTGAAACAACATATTCAAGATATTCGTATGGAATTCAACATGTTAAGAGCTGACCTGATCGGTTTTGTTGAAACACGTACTTCAAGAAGTGAAAACAGCAGTATTGATATACAAATAGAGGGGAAGTGCATTAAAAGTTCATCTTTTGACGAATGTGCACATGGAATTGTTGTCTATAGTGAGAATCCATCAGTGCTTGACAATTTGAACTTTAGCACATTATTTGGCATAGAATGTGCCCTTGTAAAACTACAGAACAGTGACATTCTTGCTTTTGTTTACTGTCCACCAAAAAGAGCAACTGCCCACAATATTCAGGCTTTCTTCAATCATTTACATCAGTTGTGTAGTACTTCAGACAGAATAATTGTTTTGGGAGACTTTAACTTTGACCCATTTAAGAATAAAGGTCCTGATGCACATCAGCTCCACCCATTCATTCGCATTTTATTAACACCTACAACTGACCATGGTTCTTGCTTAGACCACATATACATTTCTTCTGAAACAATTAATATTGTGACAACTGGCACCTTAGAGTCTTACTATTCTGACCACAAAGCAGTCTTTATTACCTACAAATATTGACCAAGATTTCCATCTTTTCATTTCTGATAGAAATATGAGATTTCTGTTTCTAAACTAGATCACCAGGGATCATCCTAGGTAAAAAATTTAGGGAAAAGTGAGCCAGCACCTGGGGGAAGTGAGTTTATATGTACACTGATAGAGTAGTCAATCATTTGTCAATCAATCGGTCTATCAATCAGTCATTTAGTTAATGTTTTTTTTTTCAACCTTATGTAATTTTGATTACTTTTTAGAATATCTTATTATGATTTAGAATATTTATCATGTTTATTTCAATTGCTATTTTTATTTAAAAAATTTAATTAGTTTGCATTCTTATGATCTTTTTTTTTATAATTTGCAACAGGTATGGGCATTTTATTGTTTTACATAGTTTTCAATTTTATTCTTACAACAGTGCATTTGATTGACTGGAGGTCCGGGTTTTGATCCATGAAAATCAAGGAAAACCCGTTTTTGACATTGAGTGTTGGCACCACTAAGGGGCGGAGTTTCTGTTTCATAGTGACGAGTGACAATTACATCCACTTGCGGACAGTAAAACAGCTACATTTTGTGCTAGTCATGACTTCCGAAAATTTTGGCGATTTGTAAATCGCTTTGATCTTATTAAAGGGCGAAGTCAGCATTTGCTCAGCGACCACTTTGCCCACATCGCCCTCTAGGATGATCCCTGATCACGTATTTTTCACATAGCATTTTAGAGCATTGATAAGCTGTTAAAGATGTCCCAAGTTTTTAGATCAGTCAAATGTTAGGAAAGTAACATGGTCTTCAAATGTTGCTCTAATGGCTTATTTTGATTTGCATTAATATATACTGGAAAGGCATCTTTTTCAGTAAGTTACTTCAGTTGATGAGATGTTCGGAAATGGATTCTGCTTGGTGTATATAATTTGTCCTTTATCATCTAGATATATACCAGAACACGATGCAATTTTTGATAAGCAAAATCTGCTCAGCTGTATGTTTAAAAAGCCACATATTATCTTTAATGCAGTTTTTAATTATAAATAGCTTTCGCAGTAAATACCAGTATTACTTATTAAACTGTAGCTTTTAGAACCCAGAAAGGTTGGTTAGGTAAACTTTCTGTGAATAACTGAAATAGTTTGGGAATATGGGGATAAAGGTTAGAATTGTATGTCAGGCCATCCTTAAAAAAAAGTTTGTCTGTTTACAGTGGTTAAACCCACTCAACAAAATGTTCCGTACTTAGATTTTGTTTTGATTCTTCCTGGAAAACAAAATGCTATTAGTTTAGCATCTTTACATGTTTCTGTCAATTTATTCCTTGAGTAGTCTAGATATTGTTGAACAAGTGTAAGCCTTTCAAAAGACTTCATTCTAGAGCATTTTCATTTCTTCTTTTTTTGTAATACAATTTTTTTCATGCTCAACTCAAGTTTCTCAGCACAGAGCTTTTGGTCATCTTAGTTCTTCATTCTCATGAGAATGAAAATGATTGTTTGTTTCTATGTTAAATATGGAATCCTGATGAACATCACTTCAGCCAAAAATGTTGATTTTCTGTCTTTTCAGATGTCAACGCTATCCCAGGTAATGAGTGGTGACAGTAAGGTTCCCTATGAAAAATCTGTAAGAGGGAAAATTGTATATGCTGGGGAACCAGTGACATACAAAAATGCACAAGGAGAGACGAGACAATCTAAAACTGTAGCAATAGCAGATAACAACACAGCTGTCAAGACTATTTGTTATGATGACAGCAGATTTGGGAAACTACTTGTAGGGAATACAGTCGTGCTAAGAAATGTAATAAGAAGAGATGGGTGTATCATCCTCACAAAGTCGTCGAAGATCTTTCCAACACAGAGCATTACTGTTCCTGAATGCAGATTCACAGAAGGAAAGGCACTGGTGAACCCACCTGATGCTCCTGTTGTTCCTTTGAAACAAGCTGTTAGCTCACCTGCAAAGGTGAAGACATCAGTATGTGGAAAGGTGATTCAGGTAAGTCTGAGAAGTCCATAATTTACTGACGTGTCTTGATATTAGCTCATAATAATAGAATCTTTAAAGAGAGAAAATTTCAGTTCAGTGCAAGTTATTCAAAATAATCAGTGATAATTTAATCCAAATATACTGTATTGTACTACACGTTTGCTATATACAGTGTTATTCAGTTGCTTCAAGAAAGTAGTATATTTGTAACAATACAGTAAACCTCGCTTATAAGGAACTCAGATGTAAGGAACACTCGGTTATAAGGAACAGTTTTCAATTCCCCGATCTAAATCCTTCTTTATTCAATGTAAAAATCCTCGGTCATAGGGAACTCAGTTATAAGGAACACTCGGTTATAAGGAACAAATTTTCCGGTCCCAAAGTACAAAATTCAATGGAAAACACCTCGGTTATAGCGAACAGACATAAAGAATAAAAATTATTAAAAATCCGAACGCGTCAGAGTAACGTCTGCACTTTCATGCGCGTTCATGTTAGCCTACATGAATAAATTATTTCATTTCTATGATCTTTAGTTTGTTAATTCACGGATACGATAAAAAGAAAAAATATATAATAATATCATTAAAGTTTAACAAAGACTAGATCTAGACGATAGAAGATTTAATATTTACTCAAAAGTTTTATATAAAATTTGTACATGTAATAAGTATTTTATGTTTACAATAGTGAACGAAAATCAGTCACGGTTACTAAACCTTGGGATCTAAATATGGCCAAATAAAGTTAAATTTGCAGTTCTGACAACACACCTCTTGTCAGTAAAGTCGATGCTATGGATGCTGTTAAAACTAAGGTCGTTTGTTTTGAGGCTAATTCCAACACCGACGACTCAGTATTCCGCAACCTCTTAAATATTGAGTCATATTATTCACTCCCAACAATTTCAAACGAGTATCCTTGATTACTTAAAGAAGTCATAATCACTCCTGTACACAGACATTAAGTTAGTGCCGGTGTAGATTCCATATGCAAAGTTGTTCGCTATACAAATTGTGTTCGTTATACAAACCTCGGTTACAAGGAACTAGTTCACTATACGGATATGAGGAACCTCGGTTATAAGGAACAATTTTCTGAGGTCCCAAGCTGTTCCTTATAAGCGAGGTTTACTGTACAGTACACACATGTATTTATAAGAAATGCTGCTTTGGATTTAAAATAAAGTTACCACTATGCATTCTTTTTCACAGGATGAGGAAGAACGGGAGGTAATGGTCAGGAATACCCCAACAAAAGTGCGAAACCTTTATTTAATGGATGTGACCATGGACAAGGTCAAGGTTTCTCTGTGGAGGAATACCTGCAAGGAAATTAGAACAGGAGATCATGTTAGAGTGTCTGATGTTGTTGTAAACAATTATAAGAATGAGACCAGTCTGAACACAAGCTACTCAAGCACAGTCACTGTAAGTAGATATACCTCAACTTTTCATTTTTTAACACCAACATTACACATGTCACATATGCCTTTCATTACATATTAATTATCAGCTAAGCATTTTTAATGTTTGAAGAATAGGGAAGCATGAAATGCCTGTGTAAAACCAGTCAAATGGTATTGGTAGAATAGACATAATACTACAGCTTCATTAGATCTACATATTAAACTAGTGTTGTATTTTTAAAATACGGATACAGCTCATGAAACATCATGGCATGTTTTATTGCCTGAATACTGATCCTTTTGGCAACTAAATAAATCACTGTGGTACAATATATATTGTTGAATCTATCTAATTGCCTAATAATATGATAGCCAAGCTACTGTAAATTAGGTAATATTTCGTGATGATTTAATTTTCCGTATTTGTCATGGTTCCCCTCTTAGCAAATTTACTACTACTTTCGTGTATAGGTCTGTCTGCTATCAAATTGCAAATTTTTGTCACATGTATCAAGATGCTGAATGTACATTAATAAAATTGTTCCATTTATGAAACCTGGATAGACTGATCCCTTCCTGACTTGAAAGTACTACTTCTAATGTAGAACCATGCATATATGTGTGTTTTTGAATATATTTTAAAATTCCTAGATGTCACAGAATCACTATAACTTTTTATCCCCCGTCGTGAAGCAGGAGTGGGATATAGGAATGGCCTGTCCGTTCCTGACATTTCCTGTCCGCTCCATATCTCAACCCCTTGAAGGAATTTTAATGAATCTCGGGTCAGATGTTCACCTCATCAAGACGATGTGCAGAACCTATGAGCTGGTCACACTGGGTCAAGGTCACAACTTAAGGTCAAAGGTTTGAGTCTAACATTTTCAAATGTTCACCTCATCAACATGATGTGCAGAACCCATGAGCATGTCACGCTGGGTCAAGGTCACAACTTAAGGTCAAAGGCTTGAGTCTAGCATTTTCTGTCCGCTCCATTATCTCCTTAACCCCTTGAAAGATTTTGATGAAACTCTGGTCAAATGTTCACCATTTCAAGACAATGAGCAGAATGCATGATCTGGTCATGTTGTGTCAAGATCACAACTTAAAGTCAAATGTTAGAGTCTTTGAGTTTCCTGTCTGCTCCATATCTCCTTAACCCTTTGAAGGATTTTGATGAAACTGTAGTCAAATGTTTACCTCATCAAGTTAATGTGCAGAGCCGATGATCTGGCCACGCTGACTCAAGGTCAAGGTCACAACTTAAGGTCCAAGATTTTAATCTGTCCGCTCACAAAACCTACTCATTCCTACTTTACAGAGGCCTGTTTCTTTGACCACTTGAACAGATCAGTAACTTTATTTGGCTTTTAGAAATCCACGCTATTACATTAATTCATTCAGTGTTTTTATTTGCGGAGGGGAATATAGCTGTATTTTAGACTGCCTTGTTAAAAATATTCTGTTGTCTTCAGAAATTGGAACAACCTACAACAGAGGCTGTGATAGCGGTTGTTGGTGTAAGTGTCAAAGAAGAGCGCACAGAAATCCTTACGGAAGATGACAATGTGCAGATTGTACCATCGGAATTACTTTTAGCTGCCCTTCCAGAAGGAACTCATGATTCAGAGGCTTTCTTCATGGAGAGAGATGTAACCAACCTGAAAATCATCTCAAAAGGAGCTGATATAGTTTCCATTGAACTTGAACAAAGTGATGCGATGAACTAAAAATGTAGATGGACACAAAATGTTCTTGTGGGTTTTTTGAGAGGGTTGGAGTATGAAGTGATGAATTGAACTAAAAGTTTTGATAGACACCCGTGTTGCTAAGGGTTTTTAGAGGAGTCGGGATATGACATGATGATTTGAACTAAACGTTTAGATACACACGCATGTTGCTAAGGTTTTTAGAGGGGTCGGGATATGACATGATGAATTTAACTAAAAGTTTAGTCAGACACAGTTTTCCTAAGTTTTTTAGAGGCATCGGGATATGATGCGATGAATTTAACTAGAAGTTTAGACAGGCACGCTTCTTGCTAAGGCTTTTTAGAGTTGGTCTGGATATGATGTGATGCCTTGAACTGAAGTACATAGCAAACAGTGTTGCTAAAATTTGTTGTTCTTTTTTAGCTCGACTATTCGAAGAATAAGGAGACTATTGCACTCGCCCCGGCGTCGGCGTCTGCGTTGGTTAAAGTTTTTAATAAAGTCAAATATCTTGAATACTATCAAAGGTATTGACTTGAAACTCAAAATATATCTTTACCATCAACATCTACACCTGAGGAAACAATCCCCATAACTCTGTTTTGATTTTTGACAGATTTATGGCCCTTTTTAACTTAGAATTTTTGGTTAAAGTTTTTAATAGAGTCAAATATCCTGAATACTATCAAAGGTATTGACTTGAAACTCAAACTGTTTGTTTACCATCAACATCTACACCTGAGGAAACAATCCCCATAACTCTGTTTTGATTTTTGACAGATTTATGGCCCTTTTTAACTTAGAATTTTTGGTTAAAGTTTTTAATAAAGTCAAATATCCTGAATACTATCAAAGGTATTGACTTGAAACTCAAACTGTTTGTTTACCATCAACATCTACACCTGAGGAAACAATCCTCATAACTCTGTTTTGATTTTTGACAGATTTATGGCCCTTTTTAACTTAGAATTTTTGGTTAAAGTTTTTAATAAAGTCAAATATCCTGAATACTATCAAAGGTATTGACTTGAAACTCAAACTGTTTGTTTACCATCAACATCTACACCTGAGGAAACAATCCCCATAACTCTGTTTTGATTTTTGACAGATTTATGCCCCTTTTTAACGTAGATTTTTTTGTTAAAGATTTTTATAAATTCAAATATCTTGAATACTATCAAAGGTATTAACTTGAAACTCAAAGTATGTGTCTACAATCAACATCTACACCTGAGGAAACAATCCCCATAACTCTGTTTTGATTTTTGACAGATTTATGCCCCTTTTTAACTTAGAATATTTGGTAAAAGATTTTATAAAGTCAAATGTTTTGAATACTATCAAAGGTATTGACTTGAAACTCAAAGTATGTGTCTACCATCAACATCTACATCTGAGGAAACAATCCCCATAACTCTGTTTTGATTTTTGACAGATTTATGCCCCTTTTTAACTTTGATTTTTTTTATGGACTTAAAATGTATGTTTACTGTCAACATCTTCACCAATGTTTTTGATTTTTGACATTTATGCCCCTTTTAACTTAGAATTTTGTCACAGTTTTTACCAGACTAACATGGAAATACTCAAAATGGCTTTCTTTTGAAATATCATATAATAATTATGCAGCATGCAGCGGTCATGCTTTTTTAATTCTATACATTTCAATTTTGAAAAGTTACAGAGTTATTCATGATCAAATTTACAAGGTTATGTATTTCTTTGAAATTATCCCCTCCTCCCTCCACTTGGCTTACAGAATCCAGAGTAAGGCTTTGAATGTAATGTACATTTACAAAGGTCTTTGAACAAGTTTTATATCTTTGACCTTAATTCTTACAGACAATTACACAATACTCCTGTTCTTTGACAAAAAACCCATTTTACCAACAACCTTTCGAATAGTCGAGCGTGCTGTCATGTGACAGCTCTTGTTACTTTTTGATTTCAGATTAGATTCCTGTGCATTGTGAAGTTTGAGCACAAATGCTTTGTTGATTTTATTCTCTTTCCTTACAATTACTTGCTTCTGTTTATCTTTAAAGAATGGATCGTTTTTATATGCTCGTTCATAGAACGGAATGTATTATGTATTCACCTGCGTCACACGGGTGGGCGGCGTCCAGTGAGTTGTCTGATAAATAACTTTAGAAGCATTTGTCCAGTCATCACCAAACTTGGTCAGAATGTGTGTGGGCACAATATCTCGGTCGAGTTCGATAACCGCTTAAGTCATTCCAGAGTTATTGCCTTTGAATTATAGAAATTAAATAAAATTGGTCTTGTCCCATCAATAACTTAAGAAGCATTTGTCCAATCATCACCAAATTTGGTCAGAATGTGTCAGAATATCATGGACAAATTCGATAACCAGCCATTCGATATCGCTTGAGTCATTCAGGAGTTACTGCCCTTAAATTATAGAAGGAAAGTCTTTAACACTCATCTTTTTGGAAACCGTTAGGCTTAGAGCTTTTTAAACTTATACATAATGTGTATTGCTACAATGTCTTGGTAAATTTTAATTATGGGCATAATCGGACCAAAATTTGAGCCATGTCATGGGAAAACCTGCCTGATTTTACCTTGTTTACACTATGTAGGCCTCATTTCCTGATCAATTGTAACCAAACTAATACATAATGGGTATTGCTACAATATCTTGGTCAAGTTTGTTTGTGGGCTGAATGTAAATAAAATTTTAGCAGTGTCCTGGGAATACCTGCATGACTTTACCTTGTTTACATTCTGTTAGCCAAAATTCTTGATCACTTGTAACTTAACTTGTACATAATGTGTATTGCTTCAATTTCTTGGTCATGGTCGATTTTGGGCAGAGTAGGACTAGAAGGTCAAAGAGTTATTGCCGTTGTACTATGATATATAAAAAAAATCTTTAATAAGATTGTTTCGGACCACAAGGCCCAAAGCTTTGATATTTGGTTTGTAGCATTGCATGGTTGTCCTGTACCAAGGTTGTTCAAATCATACCCCTTGGGTCCAAGTTGACCCCACCCAGGATGCAGTCGACCTACTGAACTATTTTCTTGTTTTTGAAGCTTCAGCAACGAAGTTTGAAATACATGCACAGCTTTGAATGTAGATTTCAACCTTGGCATTCATCATGACCTACTGACCTACTTGCTAGGTTTTGAAGCTACAGCTACAGTATTTGAAACACATGCACAGTTTTGAATACAGATTTCAACATTGACCTTGTTCATATTTCCCAGACTTTTTGCAAAGAATAATAACCTGATAGCTAGAATTATATAGTAATATGTTGTTGGATTGCTGCAGACACTGCAGTTATGGACCTTCAATTAGGAAATTAGTGCAGTGGCGAGGGTATTTTGTGACAGTTTGCCACTCTTGTTATTATTCTATGTGTCTTGGTATTATGTTTTTAATTAAGGGCCTTGATGAAAAAGAATACTCCTCTTAGATTTGCCCTCATGCAAAAGAATACTCGACTTATATTTCAAATTTGATTTTTTTTGAGAAACATTTTTGATATCTATCGTAAGGTTTTGATTACTTTATATAGTAATAAAGTTGCTAAGGGTTTTTAGAGTGAGGTTGTGATATGAAGTAATGCTGAAAATTTTCTCTACATTGTAAAGGAGCTGATATAATTTCAGTTGAACTTGAACTACATGTAAGTGATGCCTTGAATTAAATGTTTAGATAGACACAAATGTTCCTAAGTGCGGTCATGATATGTTGCTAAGGGTTTTTAGAGTAGGGTTAGGATATGAAGTAATGCCTTGAGCTAAAAGTTTAGACAGACACGCGTGTTGCTAAGTGTTTTTAGAGTGGTCGGGATATGATGTGATGAATGTAACTAAATGTTTAGATATGCATGTTGCTCAGGCTTTTTAGACAGGTAGGGATATGTGATGAATTTAACTAATTGTTTAGATACACAGTCATGCATGTTGCTAAGGCTTTTTAGAGGGGTCTGGATATGACGTGATGAATTTAACTAAATGTTTAGATACACATACATTTTGGTAAGGCTTTTTAGAAGGCTTGGGATATGATGTGATGAATTTAACTAAATGTTTAGATACACATGCATGTTAGGAAATTAGTGCAGTGGCGGGCGTATTTTGTGACAGTTTGCCACTCTTGTTATTATTCTATGTTTGTGTGGCTTTTTATGTCTTTCTATGTCTGGCTTTTTAGACAGGTAGGGATATGATGTGATGAATTTTAACTAAATGTTCAGATACACATACATTTTGGTAAGGCTTTTTAGAAGGCTTGGGATATGATGTGATGAATTTAACTAAAAGTTTAGACAGGTACGCTTCTTGCTAAGGCTTTTCAGAGTTGGTCTGGATATGATGTGATGCCTTGAACTGAAGTACATAGCAAACAGTGTTGCTAAAATTTGTTGTTCTTTTTTACTTTTTGATTTCAGATTAGATGCCTGTGCATTGTGAAGTTTGAGCACAAATGCTTTGTTGATTTTATTCTCTTTCCTTAAAATTACTTGCTTCTGTTTATCTTTAAAGAATGGATCGTTTTTATTAGCTCGACTTTTCTATGAAAAGGGGAGCTATCCTACTCGCCCCGGCGTCGGCGTTGGCGTCACACCTTGGTTAAGTTTTTCGTACCACCCCACTTTATTTCAAAAGTATAAGAGGTATGGCTTTGAAACTTTCCATACTTGTTAACCATCATAACCTCCATCTACAGACAAGAGTACATAACTCTGTCAAGGTTTTTGACAGAATTATGGCCCTTTTTTTACTTAGAAAGTGTATTGAGCTTGGTTAAGTTTTTCGTACCACCTCACTTTATTTCAAAACCATTGGAGGTATTGCTTTGAAACTAACCATACTTGTTTACCATCACGACCTTCATCAACAGACAAGAGGACATAACTCTGTCAAGGTTTTTGACAGAATTATGCCCCTTTTGACTTAGAAAATACATTGAATATGGGTAAAATCCACTTATTACCTTAACCCTTTGAGATATTGCTTTGAAACTTTTAATGCTATTTCACATCATTACCCCCCATCTGTACGCAAGAGAAGGTAACTCTGTCAGGGATTTGTTTTAAAAATTAAGGCCTTTTATCGACTTAGAATCTTGGTTATGTTTTTCGTACTAGTCCACTTTTTGACTGAACTGTTTGAGATATTAATTTGAAAGTTGGAATACTTGTTTACCATCATGATTCCCAAACATGGGCAGGAGAATGTAATTCTGTCAAGGATTTTATTTGAATTATGGCCCTTTTTGACTTAGAAACTCAGTTAAAATTTTCTTTCTTGTCCACTTGTTAACTTAACCATTTGAGATATTACTTTGAAAGTTGGAGTACTTACGTACCATCGTAAGACCTATCTGTAAGCAAAAGAAGATAACTCTTCTTGATTTGTACTTATAAATTCCTAGTTAAAGTCTTGTGTGCCCTTAACTGTCAAAGTTTTGTTTTATTGGCAAGCACTAAAAAAGTCGAGCACGCTGTCCTACTGACAGCTCTTGTTATTCTATGTGTCTGGGTATGATGAAAAAGAATACTTATCTTCGATTTCAAATTTGATTTTTTTAGAAACATTTTTGATATCTATCGTAAGGTTTTGATTACTTTATACAGTAATAAAGTTGCTAAGGGTTTTTAGAGTGAGGTTGTGATATGAAGTAATGCCATTGACTGAAAATGTTCTCTAAAGGAGCTGATATAATTTCAGTTGAACTTGAACTAAATGATGCCTTGAACTAAATGTTTAGATAGACACAAATGTTCCTAAGTGCGGTCATGATATGTTGCTAAGGGTTTTTAGAGTAGGGTAAGGATATGAAGTAAATGTTTTAGAGGCGTCAGGATATAATGTGAATTTTACAAAATGTTTAGATCTTGTGGTCCAATCTTCATACATGGACAGAATGTTCCCCTTGGTGAAATCTTGGGCATTTGGGGTTCTGAACATGGGTCAGTAATGCAAATTTCTTAAAAGCACTTCATCTCTAATATCTGTTGACTCGGATGAGCAATATAGGACCATCATGGTCCTTTTGTTTTTTATACATTGCTTTTTACTTTTATTATAGTATATTTTTATGTAATTTTCAATAAAGACATTGAAATACAATTCACTCTGTTATTTTCATTCAAAAGATGATGGAAAGTAAATTTCCACCAAGCCATTTATGGCCCCCAGGCCTTCAGCGCTCACAGCGCTTTGATTAGCTATCTGTGCACGAAAGCTTTCATGTCTTGCATTTACTGGGCAGATACTTCCGTTACATGAGTTTCAAAATGATCGAGTGGTACACCTCGTATGGCAGATAATTTTGATTTAACGTTTAAATCTCCGCAGATTTATCATGGGTTATTAAATTGCTTCCTTGAGAAACCCTCTTAAATTTTTCTTCCATATGAAATGTGTATCAATGTGGACAGACAGATGACAAACTTCAGGCGATCACAATATATGTAGGTCACCTGATGCTACATGTATATTTGGTAAGCTAATAAGACTTGCACTAAGTGCTCAATGTATGCTATTGTGGTCGTCTGTCCAAGTTAAAACCTCCAGGAACCACATTTCATAAGCTATCGCAATAACGTGGTCAGATCAAATCAAGGTAGAGCTGGTAACATAGGAGTCAAAAACTAGCTCATTGGTGCACATCAGTCTGAATCAAATTGAAGTTGGTTAAATTGTTTGTCTTCATGAACTGTAGGTTTAGATGGAAAAATGTCACAAAAGGTCAACAAGTATAAATGGCGTACTTTAAATTGGTATCCGCTCCTCAGGGTACGAACAATGGTTGAGGAAGCTAGTTCCTGTCGTACCCATGGGCCGCATTCTTCCTGAGTTTACTTGTTCAAAAGGCTACCGTCATCTCGAATGCATAGGAACGGAGACGTGATTGGAACATAAGTCAACTTGAGAAGCCATAGGGTTTCTTTTAATTCGAAGAACATAGCCCGTGGTAATAAAAAGTGTTGACAGTACTCCAGTAAATGTCACCGGCATGATCTAGGGCCGAAGTGGACACCATTTAAAGACTAAAGAATAGAGCACCGTCTGATTATGCCATCGAAGACCTGCCACCAGCTAGTTGACCTCGGTCGAGGTCCCATACTGCACCCAAATCATGAGAGAATTAGAGAAGACATGCGATGTGTCAGCCATTTGAATCAAAAAATGTGTACAAAAGAAAACGTTATACTTCCATACCATACAAAGCTTGAACAGACTCCCCAAAGCAGTCACCGACTAGTTTCACAGCTGATAGTATCGCCGCCTCCACCTAAAGCCTTCGGCCTGTTGTGTCATGTACGAAGCCTGAATAGAATGACTTGTTCCCATCTGTCTAGTACACTTAAGGGAACTTCTAACGCTACCTTTCAATAATTTTGAATATCTCAGAAACTGTACCAGATATCTGAACCAAATTTTCACAACATGTGGACTGATGCATTTCATCGCTAGTGAACTAATACATTATTTGGTAGTTTCGTAAATACCCATTTACCGCACGTGAAATGTACGCTACCCTCGACTGAATCGAAAGTCGCAAAAATGAACAACGCATTTCATAGGTTTTAAATCAATGTTTTATTTTGTTATTCCATCTGTACATTGTTTAACAATAGTAAATTCATAAAACAACGGCAATAATATCACAAAGCGCAAACCAAAAAAGCTGCAAAAATTTCACATATTTGTGACTCGTCAACAGTACTTCAATAACACCAGCCCTTTTGTTCAATATCTAGTATGGCTACAATTGGCATCGATAACGGCCCTGTACCGGCTCCGCATGGGCGCTACATACTGCCTACATGTGTGCTGAGGAACCTGATTCTATTCTTTCACCACAAATTGTCGCAGTTGTCCAAAGTTTACCGGCCTTCTTGCTCTGATGGCCCGACCAATTACATCCCAAATGTGCTCAATAGGGTTGAGGTCGGGTGAACACATTTAAGTGCAAGAAAAAATTTAATGTGACCGCACGCTAGGCCCAGTAGCAGTGATTTGTATACATGCATTCCGTACAATAAGCACATTGCGAAAACGGCAAATTTTGCGACTTTCGATTTTGGAGGTTATTATCTTTGAGAGAGTGTAGTTTAATAACCAATGGGTCGTTTGCAATAGAAATTATACAACATTTGTCTTATATGCTGTTTATTATTCGTGTGAGGTTTCAAGTAAATTCTTACAGTAGTTTTCAAAATAATGAATAAAGACTAAAGGTAGCGTTAGACGTTCCCGTAAGTGTAGATGGTAGTCATCTTTTTGCGTCTTCGCTCTTGTAAAAGTCTTAATCACCATGAGCTTTCTTCATCCTTTTGCCTCTAGCTCCTTGCTATGCCAATTGGTCTGCCATCTCATTGTCATGAACACCAGTGTGCAGGTATCTATTGAAGGGACATTTTCCGCTTCTCGCTGTGCCTTTAAAGTTTTTTGGCAAGGGAGTGTAATTTGGTATTAGCCAAGACTTCCATGACTGATTCGCAGCATCTATTAGAATTAGCACCTGATGACAGTCCTCTTTTGAGTCTGCATAAGTCTAACAGTCTGTTGTAAAATTATGGAACGCTTCAGCTGTCTTATGACTATGATTTTTAATTTGTTATGTGGAAACAACAGTTTGTTATGTGCAAACACTAGTTTGTTATGTCCAAATAACAATTTGTTATGTGCAAAAACAATATGTTATGTGCATACAGCAGTTTGTTATGTGCAAACACTAGTTTGTTATGTGGAAATAACAATTTGTTATGTGGATACAACAGTTTGTTATGTTCAAACACTAGTTTGTTATGTGGAAATAACAATTTGTTAAGTGCAAAATCAATTTGTTATGTGGAAACAACAATTTGTTCTGTGGAAACACCAGTTTGTTCTGTGCAAACACTAGTTTGTTATGTGAAAATAACAATTTGTTATGTGGAAATAACAATTTGTTATGTGGAAATAACAATTTGTTATGTGGAAACAACAATTTGTTATGTGGAAACACCAGTTTGTTCTGTGCAAACACTAGTTTGTTATGTGGAAATAACAATTTGTTATGTGGAAACAACAATTTGTTATGTCCAAACAGCAGTTTGTTATGTGCATTTAACAATTTGTTATGTAGAAACAACAGTTTGTTATGTTCAAACACTAGTTTGTTATGTGCAAAATCAATTTGTTATGTGCAGACAGCAGTTTGTTCTGTGCAAACAGCAGTTCGGTTTGTGCAAACAACAGTTAGTGGCATAAGACTTTACTATGAATTTATTGGTTAAGGTTTTCAACTGGATGGTTATATTGTCATGAAACTTAGGCTCTTTCAAGACATTCAAACATAAAAAAAGTTTTACTTAGAGTTTTTTCAAGTTTTATTTCATGGCGGGGGGGATTTTCAAGAAAAACTCCTACAATAATGGTAGATTTCAAATTTCAAAGAGAAACGGGAAAATAACAACAAAATACCTTTTTTCAGTTTTCAGGGGAGATAACTCATGCAAACAATAATTAGGGGGAGGTAATCTTAAGAACTTCTGTCACTGTGGAACTTATCAATTTGGTCCTTGGATTCCATCGTTTGACATTTTTAAAGCTAACATTGTCAGGTTGTATGCATGTAAGTTTTGGTAAGACTTGATGGCTATTACAGATCGGGTACCATTAATATTAGTAATATAAATTGAAAGTGGAAGTGGTTCACCATAAACCATCATGACTAAAACTTAAATTGCTAAAATGTCTCATTGAGTTGAAAAAATGAACAGTAGGTGCAGAGAACAAGCCCCAAGAAGAATCTCCCTCATATATATGTAGAAAAAGTGGGCCATAACTCAAGGCCTAAAAATAAGGGTTGAATCTGGTCACCCTACCGACCCTCCATTTGTACCCCCCTACCCAAAAGTTTTTATGGCTCTGAGAAAAATACTAAAGAATTCTATTTCACTTATTCAGGTATTTCAATGTTTTGTGTGGTCAGAGACCTCTTTTTGTTGACCTCTTACTGAAATTAAACATTGACTAATAACAAAGTTTTTTTGGCCTCTCTAAATCTTATTCTTTCTCCAATGGCTTTGACCCCAAGGCTGGCGAGTTCTTCGTCATTTAGCTGTTTGGCTTCGGCCATTGTGACCTTATTGTCGCTAAAACGTTTTCTCAGGTGTCCTAACCCAACCTGGTCTAAAATTGCCTCCATTTTCTACCGGCGCGCACTTATGACAAAGTCGAGAACAGTCTATATTACGTCATCAGTGCTGACGTATCATACATTACAAATGTGACGTAGTTGGTTGGTCACATGACGGCTATCTTCCCGGTAAAAAGGACCACATAACGAACTAGCGTTAGCACATAACAAACTGGTGTGTACACAGAACAAACTGGTGTCTGCACATAACAAATTGTTATTTGGACATAACAAACTAGTGTTTATACATAACAAACTGTTGTTTCCGCATAACAAAATGCTTTTGCACATAACAAACTGTTGTTTCCACATAACAAACTGCTGTTTCCACATAACAAATTGTTAAATGCACATAACAAACTAGTGTTTCCACATAACAAACTGTTGTTTCCACATAACAAATTGTTATTTGGACATAACAAACTAGTGTTTCCACATAACAAATTGCACTTTGAACATAACAAACTAGGGTTTGGACATAACAAACTGTTGTATCCACATAACAAATTGTTATTTCCACATAACAAACTAGTGTTTGCACATAACAAACTGCTGTATGCACATAACAAATTGTTTATGCACATAACAAATTGTTATTTGGACCAGGGTCCGTAATATACGGACCCTGTTTGGACATAACAAACTAGTGTTTGGACATAACAAACTGTTGTTTCCACATAACAAATTGTACTTTGAACATAACAAACTAGTGTTTGGACATAACAAACTGTTGTTTCCACAGAACAAATTAAAAATCATAGTCATAAGGCAGCTGAGGCGTTCCATATAAAATCATTTGTCATTATATGTTCAGTAGTTATAACATTCCGTTCAGTATATATGTCTTGTAAAGAAAATATTATGACAGAAAGGTATTTCAATATATGCTCTATAGTAAAACCATTTCGTTCTGTGCATTTGTCATTATGTTCTGTAGTTATAACATTTCGTTCTGTACATATGTCATTATGCTGTAGTTACGTCATTTCGGAGCATAATAACAAATGCACAAAACGAAATGACTTGACTACAGAACATAATGACAAATGCACAGAACGAAATGATTTTACTACAGAGCATACTGACATATGTACAGAACGAAGTGTTTTATCTACAGAGCATAATGACATACGTACAATACGAAATGTTATAACTACAGAACATAATGTCAAATGCACAGAACGAAATGTTATAAATACAGATGATAATGACATATACTGTACAGAACGAAATGTTATAACTACAGAACATATAATAACAAATGATTTTGCTACTGAGCATAATGACATATGTAATAATAATAATAATCTTTATTTATAGAAGGAAACTCATTAAGTCTATATGTTTAATACAAAACTTATCTAACATGAGGCCTTCTTACAAAATGCATGTATAAAACAAAACAACAATAACAAGTTACGAGATTGATTTGAGCAGAACTAAATTCCAAAGCCATAACACATTCGCACTGTGTTAAGGTAAAGTCAAATTAATAACAAGAAAAACTGTGATACAAAGTATCACAGCGGGCCAACAAACAATGATGCCATGTAAATATTTTGGAAATTGGTGGTGATGGTTGATGTTGAAGGCATGGCCCCAAAAGAACTCGAGGAAACCAATTCTGGTTGAACAACCAAACTGACACGACATCACATCTACTAACTGTCCTCAAGTATCGAAAATTTACTGTTATCAAATACTATTTATACAGTATGTCCAAGAATGCCCTATATACTGTTCCTGGCATGTCTCGATTTTTCATTACCATTATCCGTATTAATTTGACATGAATGAAGATTTTTATGATTATTTGCCGTAAAATATTCTTAATTGGTTTAAAGGCTAAAAATGATGATTAAAACAGCAGAAAAAAAGTTTTTAAAAAAAAGTGTCGGTGGGATTCGAACTCGTGGATTCGTAAAAGTACACTTACACAAAGTATATAAGCTATCGTTTTTACGCCACGGTGACAGGTTACTATAGCAAGGGAAAAAATGAGCTAAGATAGTATGATAATATATATTTAAAAAAACATGAGAAGAATATTCAGCATCTCTATAATGTCGAAGGCTGTATAAGTGGAAAAAGCAATCATATTTCCATTCTTCTCCTGAAACGAGAAAAGCGCTTTTCTCTATTTTTATCGGCGTAGATTGCGCCCTCTATGAAACGAACGACAACTCTTGCTTTTCCAAAAAAATTGACTGTGTCCACAGTTTTCATCTCAGAATTACCTCAATTTTTCAATGAAGAGAGATGCATATATTCAACCATGTATCTTTTACTCACCACGTATTAAATATAGCGGGCCGCGGCCCGCAATGAGTCAAAATGGAGTCGCACAACAAAAAATTCTCAGAAATACAGAACGAAATGTTATAACTACAGAACATAATGACAAATACACAGAACGAAATGTTATAACTACAGAGCATAATGACAAATGCACAGAACGAAATGTTATAACTACAGAACATAATGACAAATACACAGAACGAAATGTTATAACTACAGAGCATAATGACAAATGCACAGAACGAAATGTTATAACTACAGAACATAATGACAAATACACAGAACGAAATGTTATAACTACAGAGCATAATGACAAATGCACAGAACGAAATGACGTAACTACAGAACATAATGACAAATGCACAGAACGAAATATTATAACTACAGAGCATAATGACAAATGCACAGAACGAAATGACGTAACTACAGAACATAATGACAAATGCACAGAACGAAATGATTTTACTACAGAACATAATGACAAATGCACAGAACGAAATGATTTTACTACAGAACATAATGACAAATGCACAGAACGAAATGATTTTACTACAGAACATAATGACAAATGCACAGAACGAAATGACTTAACTACAGAACATAATGACAAATGCACAGAACGAAATATTATAACTACAGAGCATAATGACAAATGCACAGAACGAAATATTATAACTACAGAGCATAATGACAAATGCACAGAACGAAATATTATAACTACAGAACATAATGACAAATGCACAGAACGAAATATTATAACTACAGAGCATAATGACAAATGCACAGAACGAAATGACTTAACTACAGAACATAATGACAAATGCACAGAACGAAATATTATAACTACAGAGCATAATGACAAATGCACAGAACGAAATGACTAAACTACAGAACATAATGACAAATGCACAGAACGAAATATTATAACTACAGAGCATAATGACAAATGCACAGAACGAAATGACGTAACTACAGAGCATAATGACAAATGCACAGAACGAAATATTATAACTACAGAGCATAATGACAAATGCACAGAACGAAATGACTTAACTACAGATCATAATGACAAATGCACAGAACGAAATATTATAACTACAGAGCATAATGACAAATGCACAGAACGAAATGTTATAACTACAGAACATAATGACAAATGCACAGAACGAAATGACGTAACTACAGAGCATAATGACAAATGCACAGAACGAAATGTTATAACTACAGAACATAATGACAAATGCACAGAACGAAATATTATAACTACAGAGCATAATGACAAATGCACAGAACGAAATATTATAACTACAGAGCATAATGACAAATGCACAGAACGAAATGACGTAACTACAGAGCATAATGACAAATGCACAGAACGAAATGACGTAACTACAGAGCATAATGACAAATGCACAGAACGAAATATTATAACTACAGAACATAATGACAAATGCACAGATCGAAATATTATAACTACAGAACATAATGGCAAATGCACAGAACGAAATGTTATAACTACAGAACATAATGACAAATGTACAGAACGAAATATTATAACTACAGAACATAATGACAAATGCACAGAACGAAATATTATAACTACAGAACATAATGACAAATGCACAGAACGAAATGTTATAACTACAGAACATAATGACAAATGCACAGAACGAAATGTTATAACTACAGAGCATAATGACAAATGCACAGAACGAAATGTTATAACTACAGTTAGAACACAATGACAAATGCACAGAACGAAATATTATAACTACAGAACATAATGACAAATGAACTGAACGAATTGTTGTAACTATAATGGCAAACGAACAGAACGAATTGTTGTAACTACAGAGCATAAGGACAAATGCACAGAACGAAATAACGTAACTACAGAGCATAATGACAAATGAACAGAACGAAATGTTATAACTACAGAGCATAAGGACAAATGCACAGAACGAAATAACGTAAAGTTCTACAGAGCATAATGGCAAATCTGCAGAACATGATAAAAGTCATCAGGCATGGGGCGATAACTGTAGTAAAGAGTAGGCTGACTGTGCTACTTTTAGGACCCCGTTTCCTTACAACAGATTTTACCAAGTGAATACTACAAACTTAACCTTTTTATGGATTTATACAGGAAACCACAAAGTATTCCAAAAGCAAACGTGAAAATTGTAAACATTTCTAAAAAGTTATTTAATGTTTTTGTACACTGGTGGCTCAAAGTTTGACAAATTGTTGTTTTAATCAATGGTTTATAATAAATATTTCTACGATAAACGGAATAAATAAGCAACTAGCTGTTGTTTGGCATTTATTTAGGTCGGACGGGCATACGGGCGGGCGGACAACACCAAAAACTCGTACTCAGATACACGCTGTCTAATGCGGACTGTACCACGTCTACAACAAGGTACAGGCAAAAGCCAGTCTACACATTCCTTTCCCCGATACAGTCATTTGATTGGCTAATATTCAGAATCTCCCATGACGTCATGCATATTAATGAATCAAAATGGAGTCGCACAACAAAAAATTCTCATGAAATATGCCAAGGAGGAAAAATGGGGAAATTCCCCTACCTGAAGGATGGGAAGAGGGTCGAGATTATGATGGAAAAGTATTTTTCATCAATCATAACACACAGCAAACTACCTGGATAGATCCGCGAGACAGGTAAGCCGAAAACAGTTCACTAAAGTCGGTCACGACATGAAACTGTAGCGGACTGAAAACGTTTAGTGTTTCTGTCACTTTCCTCTCAAAATTTGCTCAAAATAAAATGATTGCAAATGAGTGAGGTTCATATATAACATGACTGCATTGAATACATTCTGTTTAGAAGCATACTTTGGCCGGGAATGTTGAAAGAATGTGAAAAATTCTAGCACGGCCATTTCAATTCAAGGGAAGTAATTATGTGACATTAAATTGCATACATTTCATACCATTCATTTTGTAGCACAGCCATATGAGTACAAGTTTGGGTTTTGTCTTTTGGCGCAAACGTATCCAATTAGAACTGTGAATAGAATTTTTGGTTCAGAGGTGTAATATACAGGCTGATGCAATTGTCCGATCGGGCTTCCGAAAATTAACTTTTTTAAAAATGAATAATTTCATACAATTTAAATTCTATTACAAAGTTCAGATGTAGAGAATAAATTTAAAAGTGAATAAAAGTCATCTTGAGATTTTTTAACACAATTAAAATAAGTTTGAAATCACTGAAAAACACATTTTTTAAGATTTTCAGTGCAAATCTTCATGAATGTTTCTGAAACAGCTAGGGAATGTTTTTTGCATTAGTAGGGTATGAAAAAACTCCACATCACCAAATTCCATCCAGCCATTTCTTGCGCCAGGTTTTTGGCCCTTCTACTTTCAGTTTCCATATATTTTATATGTGAAATCAAAAAAAGGACCGCGCAACAAACTATACCTTTGTGTATCTTAATTTGGATTTCTTTATAATTATGTGTGTATTTTCTATGAATCTGAGCTGTTTTAGAACTTTCTGTCAATAAGTTTAAAAGAAAATGCCAAAAATGTCTTTTCTTCACAATTCGGAGACAAATTTTTGCAGGAAAACATGAATAATTCTGTACTTTTAAACTTTTTTTTAGATGTTTTTATCATGCACAACGTGTTCACACCTTTTCCAAGTGAAAAAAATCATTTTTAAAAAAGCTGATTTTCGAAAGCCCGATTGGGCAATTGCATCAGCCTTATATATGCAACATGCATAATTTGAGCTCTAGAGGTTTTATGAGGTTATTCGTGGCTTCGCAGATCCGGGTATTGATATATTATTTACATTCAGGAGAGGTGATTCCTAGGCTTTCAATCACTGGTCGCTTTGCATCTGTCATTTTAATAACCAAGAATGAAAATGAAAGGAACTGACGGTCTACATTAGCTTGTAACTATCAAATTGCTTTTTGAGTCACCCTTTCAGAGAAAGGGCGATACCTAGGGATCGCTTTGTCCATTACATAACTTAACGTTTGCTATAACTTTGCCATTTCCTATGATTTCTTCATCAAACTTTGCAATTGTATTGGTTATGACAAAAGGGTCATGATGCTGTCAATTTTGTATGTCAAGGTTATATTTGACAGAGTTATCCCCTTTTTGTACTTGGATTTTGTCATGAAAACTTAATGTTGGCTATAACTTTTCCATTTCTTATTCCTAAGATTTGTTCATCTAACTTTCAAATTGCATCGCTTATAACAAAAGGGTCGTGAAGCCCCAAAATTTGTAGGGCAAGGTTATATTTGACAGAGTTATGTCCCTTTTTGTACTAAGATTTTGTCACAAAATTATTTGTTATTCTGACAAAGCTTAAGAGGGCGACACAAGTGTTCTACTAAACACCCATCTAGTTAATAATTCTATGATGTTAAAGGTGTTTTGATTAGTTTGAAATAAATTTAAACTTGCATTTGAGTTTACAGTAAAGAGTTGAGTTTTCACCTATACCGAATGAAGAAATGAACGCAACTTAATAATCCAATTGGTTAGCTGGTCAGTTTGATGTCACGGCAAACCTGAGAATAATACTTTATTTGGTGCGAAGAATAGCCTGATTTCACATTGTTACAATAAAATACACTGACAGTTTTGATTAATAGTGAAGACATTTCACACTGCATATTGAAAATAAAAACTGCATTTTTTGCTAATTGGGGAAACTTATATTTGCAATAAATGCAGCAGATGATTTACTCCTTTCATCGACCATGTATATATATAATGAATACTTTGTAAAAACCAATAAATAGTCTGTAATCACAAATACCTGTTCATAATTTCATAACTGAATTTAGTAACTGTTACCTTATTTAGTATATTGTCTTAATTTATAACCAACCTGTTTATGTTGATGTGGTAGAGTGTCTGCTACACATAATGAAGGAAATTAACAGTTAAACTGTCCCTTGTCATTGAGGGAGAAAAGATTCTCCCAAAATTTTGGACCCTCCTGCAGGGTCTACTTTATATCATTAGATATATCATAGTTCATATATGCCATTGAAATTTGTTTATATCTGTCAGTGGCTGTAATTGTGTCAGCTACTGCTAAAGGTAATGGAAAACATTGTAGCATTGTGCTTCCTTTAGCAAATACTGTTACCTTCTGGAGCTTTTGTTTAGCAACCAGCATTTATTTACGACCAGCAATTTGCTGAAACCTATTTACATTGTTAATGTGGATTATAGCAGTGATGACACAATTCCTTGTCCAACCATATCAAAGTGACAGCAGTTGTAGAATTTGAATTAAAAAGGCCACTGTATAAACTCTTAATACTGCTGTAATGTGATTTTACATTAAGTATGTTTGTTTTTAATGTTTCAGATATACAAAACCACAGACATTCTCAGATTGTGTTGGAGATGAGTTACCATATGGCTGGGAGGAAGTGTATGACCATCAGATTGGTGTCTACTATGTAGATCATACAAATCGTGAGTAGGAAATCTGCATCTTTTATTTTCATATTGAATCTGATTATCAAAAAGGTTTTTATGTGAGTGACACATTGGGGATGGATTTTCCTAGAAATGTTGCCCATTTTATGTTGGCACAATCAGTAATGTGTAGTTATAATGTAAAGGTGTGTGATAAACTTCTGAAATGGACATTACCAGCTACCAATTTTGACAGTACCATTAATTCTTCATAGGAATGGGACATACTCACTGATGTTTTTAATTGATTTCAGAAACAAATCAGTTAGAAGACCCTCGTCAACAATGGAGAAAAGAGCAGGAGTTGATGTTGAAAGATTATCTTGTCACTGCTAAGGATGATTTAGATGTAAGTTAAACATTTATCTATAAATGGTGTAAGGAAAATGTCTTTAACTAGAAGCGTGTGTTTCTGAGGTTTTTTTACTACCAGGGGTAATGAAATGTTTGTTCTCATGTCTTGTAACTTGTACACTTTTTGGCTTATGTCTTACCAGTCTGTTGCTTTGTATGTCGTTCTTGATACTTTTTAGCTCGACTTTTCTATGAAAAGGGGAGCTATCCTACTCGCCCCGGCGTCGGCGTTGGCGTCACACCTTGGTTAAGTTTTTCGTACCACCCCACTTTATTTCAAAAGTATTAGAGGTATGGCTTTGAAACTTACCATACTTGTTTACCATCATAACCTCCATCTACAGACAAGAGTACATAACTCTGTCATGGTTTTTGACAGAATTATGGCCCTTTTTTGACTTAGAAAGTGTATTGAGCTTGGTTAAGTTTTTCGTACCACCTCACTTTATTTCCAAACCATTGGAGGTATTGCTTTGAAACTTACCATACTTGTTTACCATCATGACCTACATCAACAGACAAGAGTACATAACTCTGTCAAGGTTTTGAACAGAATTATGCCCCTTTTTTACTTAGAAAATACATTGAATATGGGTAAAATCCACTTATTGCCTTAACCCTTTGAGATATTGCTTTGAATCTTTGAATGCTTGTTTACATCATTACCCCATCTGTAAGCAAGAGAAGGTAACTCTGTCAGGGATTTGTTTTAAAAATTAAGGCCCTTTATCGACTTAGAATCTGGGTTAAGTTTTTCTTACCAGTCCACTTTTTGACTAAACCGTTCCAGATATTACTTTGAAAGTTATATTACTTGTTTACCATCATGATCCCAAAACACGGGCAGGAGAAGGTAATTCTGTGAAGGATTTTATATGAATTATGGCCCTTTTTGACTTAGAAACTTAGTTAAAATTTTCATTCTTGTCCACTTGTTGACTTAACCATTTGAGATATTACTTTGAAAGTTGGAGTACTTATGTACCATCATGAGACCTATCTGTAAGCAAGAGAAGATAACTCTGTGAAAATGTATCTTGATTTGTACTTAGAAATTCCTAGTTAAATTCTTGTGTGCCCTTAACTGTCAAAGTTTTGTTTTATTGGCAAGCACTAAAAAAGTCGAGCGCGCTGTCCTACTGACAGCTCTTGTTTTTTTAGGGGTAATGTTGTAAAAAGGGAGTGCTGTTCTACGAATAAGTATTATTTGAGCTGTTATTACAATTGTTGTACTTTTCTTATATCTTGTAAGATAATTGAAGGTAAACTGTTCCTCAAATGTAACGTCACTTCGAGCTTTAGTTTAAGATTCGCATGGTAAGAATTGTGTACATGGTTACCACATCATGTTACATGATACATTGGTACTCAGCCTCACAACTACACTTGTTTTAGCCTTAGTCTCTGTCAGAGGTTTTCTATCAAGGAAATCTACTTTTAGGCCAAGAAAGAAATCTATACAGTAAAGGAACAGCGACTTCAGCTTGCTCAGGACGAGTTCCAGTATTTACACAATACTTTGACTGGATGGAAATCTTCTGTAACCAGTTGTGAGTTTAAGTTAACACTGTTTTATAGCATTTACCAGTTTCATAATGAATAATATTTGCTTCTAGAATTGGAAAGCTCCAGTTCACATGAACAAATCATATATTTTTAGCTTGTGTTACTGTTTATCAGACATTGATTGAGTTACAAAACGTACAAGATGAATTCAGTTTAGTTATGATTTTTAGATGTTGCTTTTTTAACCACAGGTGGAAGGAACATACCTTTGACTTTCTTTAAAGCTAATGTCTTTTACTATGCATTTTAAAATTGATATCAGAATAAATAAAAAAGATTTGAAAAAAACAAGCATGTCGCTCCGAAAAACTGTTTCATTTCTTGCAAATTTGAGTTACGTCAAACAAATTTGAAAGCAATTAGTAGGGAAATGATAGAGCTTTAAGAAAAAGTTTACTTCAATGGAAAATTCCAAGCCGTTTTCGTTCTACAAGCGAAAATGCCAAAGCTGTAGAGCGATTTTCGCTCAACCCAGAAAAATGTCACACATTTTCCAGACGGTGATTTTCACTAAATTCTACAATAATATTGCGGTACTGCGACAGGAAACAATCAAAACATGCAATATATATTATTAGGCTACAAATCATGTCGTAGATAGTACCTTTACACAAAATGGGTTCGATGCTACGGCGGATTTTTCATTTTTTGTAACTACATGTATATGCTTTTATTTTCACTTTCAATCGCCTTCGGATATGTTTTGATAATGTCCTTAAATAGCTGTTACAAATCACTGGGCAACCTCTCGGACCTTCATGGCAGCTAATACATTTTGACAATTACAAAAACTGAAAAATCCGCTGTAGCAGTGGTGTGAAGGTACGATCTACGACATGCTTTGTAGTCTAATAATATATATTTCTTGTTTTGATGGTTGCCTTTCGCAGTACCGCAATATCAGTGGAGAATTTAGCGAAAATCACTGTCAGATTATGTGTGACATTTTTCTCGGTTGAGCAAAAATTGCTATACAGCATTGGTATTTTCCTTGTAGAATGAAAACAGCTTGGTATTTTCCATTGAAGTAAACTTTTACTTAAAGCTCTATCATTTCCCTCTTAAATTCGTTCATAACTAAAATTTCAAAGAAATGGAAGAGTTTTTCGGAGCGACATGCTTGTTTCCGTACAGAGTGTGTTGGGAACCTTGTTTATAATATAGAGCTATTTAGAAAAAAAAAAATTTTTTTTTTATTAATTATTTATTCTGATACCAATTTTAAAATGCATAGAAAAAGACATTAGCTTAAAAAAAGTCAAAGGAATGTTCCTTCCACTTGCGTTTTTAACCAGAAAAAGAGTAAAATGAAGTATCATCTTTGTTCTGTAGTACAAATTGTGAGACTGTTCTTTGAACTGCTCTGAAAACATAAGAGATAATGTAGACCATCCCACAAATCGTCATGGGTAAAATGTTACTGAACTCTAGTGATAAAACAGGAAGGCATACTTACTCCTTTATGTGTTTTCAGTGAATTCAAACTCTAGTGTTGGAAGTACAAAGTACGATCCTGACCTACTGAAGGCTGATGTGAACTTGGCTCGGAAACGTGTGGACAGACTCAAGCATGAGCTTGCTCAAATACATGCTGAAATGCAGTACAAGCAGAAGGGCCTCGATACCCTGGCAATGTAAGACAATACTTTACTTTATTTAGAAACTTTCTTTTAACTATTCATAGAACGACTGGAAGGTAAATGTTATGATTTAAATAATGCAGTGCTCTTAAAGTGTGAAATCAGCAGTATTCTTTATTTGATGTGAAAATTAGCATTTGCTAAAATGGCTGTATTTTACAGTTTTATACAAGATATGCTATGACAGATGATATGGAGACATAGTTGATGGTTTTGTTAAACACACTTTACATGTATATTCTGCTTGACTTTAGGGTTGATCAGAAGCTGTCTGGACAAGTTCCTGGGTATACCATCGAAGAGGCCCGGATAATCATGGATGACATGAGAACTATTCAGACCAGTCTACATTCAGGTGAAAGGGAAAGACTTGAACTGATGAAGGTAAGAAGATACCCATATATCGCTGATACATTACTGAGCCTCCTTGTAAAACCCCGACCTGACAGACTATCAGACATACATTCAACTTTATTAAAGAAAGTCACTCAGATCTCTCTCACATTAGTTTGTAGATCTATTTTTCTGGTGAGCTTGGCCATCGTTGTATTTTGAAACAAGTGAAATCTTGGTTAATGCATTTACATTATAGATTTTGGTCTCTGTATGTCAATATGAACTAAATTTTAAATCAGTTGTATTTGTAATTTTGTATTCAATAGGCACTTGCTAGACTGAAAGAAGATTTCATGATGACTAAGATAGGTGGGTCTTCCCCTGATGTGTCGACTCTGTCACTGTCGCTAGAGAAATCAACAACAGCTTCGCAGACAGATCTTCGAGGAGAGGTGATCTTATTAGCTGCTGGTTACACTTTCTTTCTTTTTGTGGAGCATTTATACACTAAGACTTGGTCTGAGTCAGGCATACATAATACAGGGTTAAAGGCATTATATCAAGAATATAGTTTTGTTCAGTATGGAAGAATTTTGAAATAATCTTAAATGGTTAACTTATCAAGACTAAGCTCCCTAGCTGACTAAGCTCCCTAGCTTGATGATCTAGGTTACACCTGGACCTGAAACTTCTTATTTAGTGTTTATAGGGCAGAATCTATGGCATTTGTAGTACTTATATAGGTAATTGTATGACAATGCAATATTCAATTCATTTGTTTATTCTAGTTTGGTTTAACAAGCAGTCAGTACCTGGCTGAGATCACACGTCTTCGACTACAGTATGATGAAACCAAACATCACCTGTCCCAGCTGAAACACATGTTAGCTGATCTGGAGGATGATATGGTTCCTGGCCAGAATGAGTCAGACAAAGACAGGTACCTTCTACTGACTTTGTTAGGGGACCAGCCTTTGTGTTAGAGAAGACAGTTCATGTGTCTGCAGTGAAGTGGCAAAATATTTTGACATCATGCAAAATACTTGATTGCTTCTGTGCAGAAAGAAAAACTGTACTCAGTACTGTATCAAAGTTTAGTGCTTGTTGATTGCCAGTTTAAAAAGGAATTTGGTTTGGGAACTCTTCAACTTTAATATGTAGTCTTTGAAGTTTCAATGTAAGTGAGTGAAATTGAAATTTTGTATGTGTATTTATAACTAAGGAAATAAAATAGCAGTAGTAAGCTTAATATAAGAGCCTTAAACAAGTATTGATATGTGTTGTGAAAGTCATACTGGTGTTTTACTAATACACAGGTTATTGTTGGTACAAGAGAAGGAGCAGTTGCTGCGAGAGTTACGGAGCATTGATCCAAAAGGTCGGACACCAGAGGAAATAGAAAATGTCAATTTACGAATCCAGCAGCTTGGAGTAGACCTTAATCATGCCAAAGAAATCTCAAATAAACAAATAGCTGAAAGGTAATAGCATTATGAATCAGATAATTACTTCGTTGTTTATGTGTAAAAACTTACTGTAACATAGAGAGTGAACAGTTGATTCATACTCCCTGAGTTATTGAAGCCGTGTTTACAGGTTGGTCTAGTTTAGTTTTTTGGTGTGATCCTGTGTACAATAGAACAGTCTATTAAGTAGATAGAACCAGCCAAACAGAGTCAGCTGAGTACTACTCCTATTATTTTAAATGTTACCCTTATAGTCATACATCAACAGTTTTTTACTTTAAATTTCAGATTGAAACACCAAGAAAGGAAAACAGAAATTTTGAAGGATTTAGCAGAGACCACTAAAAGAGCAACCATGTTAGAGTCTCAGCTGAAAAGGTAAGATAATAGAAAAATACAAGTATATCAGTGTTTACAAATGAGTTAGGCAAGGCTACTGCATATTCAGGTGTTGTCAGTTACAACCACTTCAGGTTTGAACTGAAGTGTCACTTGTTAAACTATTAATACATCTCGTGAGAAATATTAGTTTATATTTTGATAATGACCTGATTGTTTGTTAGAAAATTGAAAGGTTTGGCTTGTAAGAAGTGGTCTACTAACAAGAGTGTCCAGAGAGGCATAACAGCTGGTAGCAAGCAAACTGAAAGAATCCGGTTTTGAAAGTGAATACTACACATGGCAACTCCTGTTTTAATGTTGTTCTGTTTCACTTTGGAAGTATATTTTACTGCGATAGTTTTTACTATCAATGTTAGAACTATTATTTTGAAAGATGCACATGCTGAATGTATGTAGTGATAGCATCTGTTTCTCCATTTTTTTGGCTGGAATTTCATGAGAAAACTGTTAATTGATTTTTCTGCTGCATTTTTAACCTTAAACAATTTACTAAGGAGAAAAACTTTTGTTTTGTGGCATGTAATAAACTAGCTGTGACAGAGAAGGCTGGAACTCGTATTTTATGTCATGTATATGTCTCTATTTTCAGTATTTCAATGAGCACCTTGTCTATATCATCGGGCTCTAGTCTTGGCAGTCTGGGATCGCTGGGCTCCCTGTCAGCGAGCAGCCGAGGTTCTTTATCTTCTCTCAGTCTCACTGACTTGTACGGAACACCAAGCTCAAGTAGTACCAGTCTACAGGATCTGCATAGAAGGGTAGAAAAACTGTTACAGGGACATAGTTCAAGTATATCTCCAATACACGAGAACCCTGTGTCTATAGCACCAGACATCATGGCTGCTGCAACTGGAGGATATTTACAAAGTGTGCTAGGACATAGTAATCAGGATCTTACTTCTGGTTTTAGTGCTAGTGTGCCAAGTGCAAATGTACCAGTAGTTAGTGTGCATGTGCCAACATCGTTAGTGACAGCTTCACCTCATTCTTCATTGACATCGTTATCACCGCCCATTTCACCATATGACATTACCACTTTGCCGACATATGAAGTCGGTCCACCGCCAACATACACTCAGCACATGAACATTAATGTGCCAAATACTTCAAAACCCCCACCCCCTTATGTCCCCCAGGGACGCATTGCCCCACCCCCTCCATTCACCAGCAGTGTAAATAGTGCAAGCATCTCAAACATTACCCCGTTTGTACCTCAAGTCAGTAGCAACCAATCAAAAGTGGCATTAGAGGCATCATATTTGCCAAATCACTCAAAATCAGATTCGTCTAGTTTTGGCAGCCAAATGAGCTTGAACTCTAACGCAGGATTATCTGTTAACCATTCTGAAGGATTAGAGACTAGTGTAAATTCTGATCAAGTGTTTAATAGCAATATATCTAGACGGATTCAGTACCCTGAGAATTTAGACATTGCATCAAACCCGCCGCTAAGCCCTATAAGTGAAAGTAGTTCGGGTGTTGGAAATAATTTATCTGGAGGTAATACTCGGAGTGTGTCTGCTGCAGTTAGTGATGAATCTGTTGCAGGGGATAGTGGAGTATTTGAAGCTGTTGTAAAAAGGTGAGTGCTGTCTGTCTACAAAGTCTTCTTTACTTGTGTGAAATTTTTATGCCCCCCACAAAGTGGGGTGCATATAGCGTTGCACTTGTCCGTCCGTCCGTCCGTCCGTGAGTCCGTCAGTCCGTCCGTACGTCCCGAAATCTTGTGAACGCAACTCCTCTTAAACCGGATGGCAGATTTTGCTTAAACTTCCAGGGATGAACAACCTTAATGTGTAGATGGTAGTAAAGGAAGGAATTTTCGCGGCGACCAAATTTAACAGAATTATGGCCCTTTGTTGATTTTTTCACTATATATCTTGTGAACGCAACTCCTCTTAAACCGGATGGCAGATTTTGCTTAAACTTCCAGGGATGAACAACCTTAATGTGTAGATGGTAGTAAAGAAAGGAATTTTTGCTGCGACCAAATTTAACAGAATTATGGCCCTTTGTTGATTTTTTCACTATATACTATGTAGAAATTTTGTGAACGCAACTCCTCTTAAACCGGATGGCAGATTTTGCTTAAACTTCCAGGGATGAACAACCTTAATGTGTAGATGGCAGTAAAGGAAGGAATTTTTGCTGCGGCCAAATTTAACAGAATTATGGCCCTTTGTTGATTTTTTCACTATATACCATATAGAAATTTTGTGAACGCAACTCCTCTTAAACTGGTTGGCAGATTTTGCTTAAACTTCCAGGGATGAACAACCTTAATGTGTAGATGGTAGTAAAGGAAGGAATTTTTGTTGCGACCAAATTTAACAGAATTATGGCCCTTTGTTAAGTTTTTCACTATATACCATATAGAAATATTGTGAACGCAACTCCTCTTAAACCGGATGGCAGATTTTGCTTAAACTTCCAGGGATGAACAGCTTTAATGTGTAGATGGTAGTAAAGGAAGAAATTTTTGTTGCGACCAAATTTAACAGAATTATGGCCCTTTGTTGATTTTTTCACTATATACCATATAAATTTGTTGCGACCAAATTTAACAGAATTATGGCCCTTTGTTGATTTTTTTCACTATATACCATATAAATAATTGAACATATAAATTTTACATTTGTAATTTAATTTAACATGTACATAAGGTTACCTGTAGATCATTTTAGGTATATGTACAGAAATGAAACAGTGGAATGAAAAAGTTCCACATAAAAATCTTACATACATAAAAATCTTACATACAGATATGCTTGCTCTTGTTTATGAGCACATCTGCACAGTGGGGGCATCGGTGTCCTTTGGACACAATTCTAGTTAATTCTGTAATTCCCTAAAAACTTTAATTATATATGACTGAATTGCATTTGGCCAATTATTAAGGGCCTATTTAGGTGTCCCATTCTAGCATGATACTGATGACGTTGGCCATTTTATGATTTCATGTGCAGACCTAGTTCCTGTTAGCAATTACCATTATCAGCAATCACTATTATCTAATCTATCTGATGCTTACTTTCTTTGTAAGTTATTTTGTAAATAAAACTTTGAATTTCGAGCCAATATCTGCAGTATACAGACTCCTAAAAAAGGGTGTGTGTAGTTGTATAATACAGCATTCTATAAAAACTTATTTAAAAATTTCGAGGCTGGCTTATTTTCAAGACCCGCTTATTTAAAACTAGTTAACTTTCAGGATTTGAAGGTATTTACTTCCTTGCTATTGGGCTAGCTAAAGTGGCAACATTGTAGAATGTCAGCTTATTAAGTGAATGTCCCAAGTTTGAATCTTGCTATTAATTTTCAGTATTGAGACATACTTAATTGTTTTACACATTCTAATTATGTTGACTGTTTTCAGAGATCATATGCTGGACGAGGTGTTAGAGATAGGAATGGAGAGTGCCCAGATACAGATCAAACTCAAGTAGGTTTCTTGTCTGTAATTTAAAATTTAAGTTCTATCATTCTTTGCTTGACTATTCAAAAAGTAGACTGAGCGATTCTACTTAACACTGCATGACACTTCTGGTTAAAGTTAAACATGTAAGGGCATATCTCTGTAAGTAATAATGATTTATATATAGCTTCTAAATGTTGTAAGTTTTCCTTGGTCATATTATAATAAAGTTGTTCCCATTACTCACATTATATTTCGTTCAACTTGTACCCCTTTTACGATATTTTGATAATCTTTGTTTAAATCACAATATTATTATCTGTATTTGTAAAATTTCTCTGAATGTTATGGCTTGAAAAATAATAGAAAATATAAGGCTATAGACGGTCAAAATACAATCTGCTAAAGAAAATAAGTTGATTAAGATACACATATAGTTTAAATGCACATGTTGGCTGTAGACAAGTGTAATTCAATTATTTCAGATATGAGACACTAGACAGTAAGCTTATTGTTGGCATAGAACAGGCACGCAATCTTGCAGCATTACAGTTCCCTGAGTCATCCACAGTGTAAGTTGTTCTCTTTAATTAAATCACAATAGTATATATACATATCTGTGTAAATGAGCACCTGGGGCAGTTACACTTGTGCAGTAACAAAGTCCAGCAGAGTTTATGCCATGATGATTTGTCTGTTGTCCATCTGTCTGTCTGTAAACCTTTCCTTGATAACACTACAGGTCACAATTTTCATTCAACTTTCATCAAACTTGCTCTGAGGGTTGCCTGCAACATGTAGATGATCCCTTTTGTTTTTTGGGTGTCAAAGGTCAAGGTCACAGTGATATCTGTTAGCTTTTCCTTGAAAAAGCTCTACATGTCACACTTTTTCAATCTAATTTGCTCAGAAGGTTGCTTGAACCTGTACTTGATCTCTAAATTTTTGTTGGAGTCAGTGGTCAAAGGTCAAGGTCACAGACCCATACCTTTAAAATCTTTTCCGATCAATATCTTTAGATATATATGACCCACAGTCTTTCAACTTAGTAGGGTGATTGGTCTTACTGTGTAGATATCCCTTCTGTTGGGGTCAGTGTGTCAAAGGTCATTTTTTTCATTTGACTTTCATCAAACTTGCTACGATCCCTACTTTTTGGGGGGCCAAATGTCACAGTCACAGTGACCTGAAATTTGAAAATCATTTCCACTCAATATCTTAAGATCTGATTATAAACAACAGTCTTGAAACTTACTGAGTAGATGATACCTACTGTTTTTGGGATCAGTGGTCAAGGTCATAGTTACGTCTGTTAGATTTTCCTTGATAACATTCCAAAATATTTTCACAAAACTTACTCAGAACAGTCCAGCCAGTCCAGTAGAGCGATACTAGCCCTTTTGGGCCTCTTGTTGTGTCTTGGCTGGATGCTAAAACACAGTTAACTGAAATCATACATGTCATTTTAAGGATACACACAATTTTCTCATTTGTTTTAGCATTTAAAACCAGACCAAGCCCCTCACTGAGTTTTAATGCATGTGAGGGCCATTTCTTTCCTCAGTGGAAACTTTTCAACATACTTGATTATACAAATATTTAAAAAGAATGATTATACTCTTAGTAATTTCTTTCAGCATATTGTAAGACATGTTTATGTAGTTTAATTATTCTGCACTTTACAGGTGTATAAAGGCAGCATTACTACCTAACGCAGACATGTCCTGGGTGACAGCTCCCTCTACCGACCTAAAGAACCCAAAGTTTAGTGAACTCTTCCGTATCGGCATTCCACAACGTATTTTATTTACCAAGACCCTCCAAGTGAACATCTGGTGTCTCCAAGACAACCGACCAGATGAATGTTTTGTAAGTAAATATTGTATTGTATGAAGGAAAACAAACCCAGTTTAATGTTCCTTAACAAGATTTGACTTCTGCGTGTAATCAGCATGCAAAATGTCTAGCAAAACAGTGGCGTATAAAAGAAATTGTCTGCTCAGTCATGAATTTATCATTTTAGATTCTAACTCTTGAAGGGTCAAATGCACAGAAGTGTGGTGTAATGCTGGATTAGCTTCTGTCTCCATTACTTTCTGTCTTGTCTTGATAGTCATTTCATAGAAGCAAACAAAGATAATGCTAAAATTTAGAGTGTAAACCCTAACAACTGATGCGATTCCTTGCTTGCATTTATTACAGGGTTGTGCTTCCGTAAGTCTGGCAGACTTTGATCCTAAGGATGTGATATCAATCAGATGGTACAATGTACTTAGCTTTAAATTTATGCAACCTGACATGAATACTGCACAATCTGACACCACTGTGCCTAGTAAAAAGTCGTCAACGAGCAGTTCAGATACTGTGAGAGAAAACGTTACAATCACGTACAGTCAGACTGAGACAGTACGTCATACAGAGACTACTCAATATGTAAGTCAGAGTTTTAGGTAATACAAGCTGGCAGATTGTAAACGGACTGCGTCATTTCTCTGAGTTAAATTTGTTTCTACTTGAAGCCTTATTAAGATTTATCAAGTGAATGCGTAATTAGTACTGTAGTGTTTTAAATAATTTAACATATTTGTTATTAAGAGGATTTTTTAAAAAAAAGTGTATTATAACTTTTACAACTGTTTCAAAGAATATAAATATGTAAGAGAAGTTTCATTGTTATACCCCCAAAACGAAGTTTAGGGGGGTATATAGGAGTCACCCGGTGGTTGGTCGGTCGGTCGGTCGGTCGGTCGGGCGGTCTGTTGCATTTTCCTTGTCCGGAGCATAACTTGAAAACTACTAGTTGGAATTCAATACAACTTCATACAATGGTCAAGCACATTGAGAGGAAGTGCAGTGCACAAGAACTATAACTCCATCTTGACTAATTACAGAGTTATTGCCCTTTGTTACTTTTCCTTGTCCGGAGCATAACTTGAAAACTACTAGTTGGAATTCAATACAACTTCATACAATGGTCAAGCACATTGAGAGGAAGTGCAGTGCACAAGAACCATAACTCCATCTTGACTAATTACAGAGTTATTGCCCTTTGTTACTTTTCCTTGTCCAGAGCATAACTTGAAAACTACTAGTTGGAATTCAATACAACTTCATACAATGATCAAGCACACTCGGAGGAAGTGCAGTGTACAAGAACTATAACTCTATCTTGAGTATTTACTGAGTTATTGCCCTTTGTTACTTTTACTTGTCCGGAGCATAACTTGAAAACTACTGGTTGGAATTCAATACAACTTCATACAATGGTCAAGCACATTGAGAGGAAGTGCAGTGCACAAGAACTATAACTCCATCTTGACTAATTACAGAGTAATTGCCCTTTGTTACTTTTCCTTGTCCGGAGCATAACTTGAAAACTACTGGTTGGAATTCAATACAACTTCATACAATGATCAAGCACACTCAGAGGAAGTGCAGTGTACAATAACTATAACTCTATCTTGAATATTTACTGAGTTATTGCCCTTTGTTACTTTTCCTTGTCCGGAGCATAACTTGAAAACTACTAGTTGGAATTCAGTACAACCTCATACAATGGTCAAGTACATTTAAAGGAAGTGCAGTGCACAGGAACCATAACTCCATCTTGACTCATTACAGAGTTATTACCCTTTGTTACTTTTCCTTGTCCGGAGCATAACTTGAAAACTTCTGGTTTGAATTGAATACAACTTCATACAATGGTCAAGCACAGTGAGAGGGAGTGCAGTGCACAGGAACCATAACTCCATCTTGACTAATTACAGTGCTATTGCCCTTTGTTACTTTTCCCTGTCTGGAGCATTTTTCGAAAACTCCAAGTTGGAATTCAATACAACTTCATACAATGGTCAAGCACAATGAGAGGAACTTCTAAGAACAATATCTCTTTTTAGTTTGTTTGCAAGGTATTATGTTACTACGAACTTCTTCAGTTTATAAAGCAATCCTTTTGGGGGTATTAATCACATTTAGTGATAGCTCTAGTTTGTTCTCTTTCAACTAGTGGTATATTGTTTGTCAGTACACATTGTATAAAGGATGTTTATATATTCAGAAGGAGTCTACTGTCAGTAGTGACAGAGTTACCAAGCTGCTTGAAGCATCTTCAGCAAGATTGCAAGCTCGTGAAAAAGAAAGGTTTGTCAGACATTTTCTTCATAGACTGTTTGTTTAAATGCACATGTCAGTTGATTTGAAGAATAACACCTTAATCCTAAAAACTTAAGGTTATAGAACTTGGGCTATACTAGCATTGGCACAGACCTACCTAGGTCTCTCCGAATCGCAATTATTGATATACTGTAAATTCGGTAATTTTTGTGTGACATTAATTTTGAGATTTGTGTGCAGACAACTTAATTGCATATTTCATATATTCGCATAAGGAGAATTCTGTTATTGTTCCTATGCAAACTGAATCTTTTGTGAGATTTTTAAATTAGCGAAGTGGGAAATTCGTGAAAATAGCAAAAATGAAATCATCAGGAATGTTACCCAATCTACAGTACTTGTAACTCTATGAAATAAAGATAAAAACAGTTACCCATGATTATGATCAGTATTAAATTACTGAAACTAATCCCAACTTTAATTGTTATTGCTTATAATGAGAGACTTTGAAGCAGAATTCAGATCTTTTTATAATCTTACTATAGAAAATAATACATACTACAATATTTCAGAAAGTAAAAACTAAATGCATTCTTACATTTTTAGTCATTACAGAATTCACCCGGTAGTATCCTCCCTGAAGGAGGAAAGCAGTGATGAATCCACCATCATATCCTCACAGACTTCAACGTTAACTCGGAATCAAGGCCCCGATGACATGAATGATCATGCTGATGACACACTTAAACTTGGCACCGGATTCAGAGTGGGAGACCCGGGGGAGGGCGAAATAGAAGAGGATGATGAAATGGTAACTTGACAACAACCAGGGCTGTAGGGATTGTTTCTTGCTCATCCTCTAGGTGATGGGTTCAAAACCCATCACAGTCATGAACACACTTCAGCATTTTACTTTTGGATCTGTGCAGGTTTAGATACCTAAGTCATTGAGAAATGACAAGCTTTTGTTACTGTCATGGAAAAACTTAAAATGAGGTTTTAAAAATGAAACAAGCAGAAAAGTTACAGGCATATTATTGCAGCCTGAAATAACAGTCATACCAGTTACTGCTCACTGTTTTCAAAGACATTGTCATGCAAAGTTAATATACCTGTCACATGTTTCACAATAAAGAATCATACGCAGTGCTGACAAGCACCCTACAAGATGTCAAAACAGTGTTAATTTCTGTAGGAATATTGAAGTTTGACATAGATTTTTATTTAGGTGTTTATGTATATTTATGTTTGCCTACAATGTCTTTGTGAATAATGTTCATTTGGGAAATTTTCTTTTGATATAATTGTTTTATAATTAATTTAGGACTTTAGTGGTCTGAATATGGTAGAGGATGTTATACGTGGGTTTGAGAGGACACTGGAGGGTGTGTGTTCCAGTGAGGGCTCTACTGATCACGAGGATCCTTTACGTTCAGAAACCTGTGACAAGGAAACAAATACAATCAATTTGAGGCTGCAGCAAGCCGCTGAATCAGGTCGAAGGTCACAGAGTTCTGAAGGTCGTAACAGTGGGATAAGAAGGTCACAGACATTCTCACCTGCATGTGGACCCACAGCTCACTATATATGCAAGGTAATAATACACAGTTCCTTTGTTTATCAGTCAAGTATGCTTACAGTACACAAAAGCCATTCTGACTTCAATGTTTCAATTACAAAGTAGCATTTTTTGTTTACAAACAACAGTATGAGCTTAGCCATCTAGTCTGTATTGAGATCTAAAAGTAAAACCGGACTCCAGATTACATATGCCTAGCACTTAAGAGATGAACATTTATTGTTACAATGTATTTTCCATGAATTCAAGATCAGATTTAATTAATAATATTGAAGTAGTGCAACAGAGATTGTAATAAATTGTCTGAAAATGTGTTAATTCAAATGTACTATAAATTATGACTAGAACTATTGCTTAGGAAAACAGAGATGCCCTTAGTAAACTGATAGAACACACAAGTTGATCTGAGGGTTGGGTACTTGGTCTTTAATCTGTCAAAATTGTTATTTTTACCATAAATTATTACAGTTGAATAGAAGTGACAGTGATAGTTCCATGCCCCTGTATAAGAGAGGACCTTTCCAGAGGAATTCAGTGCAAAGAAGAAGTCTTAGGTGGAAAAGGGTAAAACATTTAGACATGTTACATAAAGTATAGATTGTCATGGCAGTGTCTGTGAGTCTGCTGCACCTTTATGTGTTGAAGATGATGGTTTTGTCACTGCATCTGTACAAATTTGTATTTGAAGGTGACATACTTGGAACATTCAAAGTCCTATACTTAAATACAGTCAGGTCTTTCGGGACCAGCTGCAGACACTGCTGTAAAATATTAACCATTTTATCAGTAACAGTAGTGGTGTATGGTTAACAGATCATGAATGCTGGAAAAGTGTTTTGCAAGATTCAGATGAGCTGTTTCAGAGACTTTAACCAGTACGGCATGATAACATTGTTCTTTGTTGATTTGTAGACACCAAGCAGTGTGGGGTTACGAGGAGGGAAGGTTGTGACTCGGACATCACTGGATATGGAGCTGGATCTCCAAGCATCCCAGACTCGCCTGTCACATCTCATGGATGAGAACCTTAGGCTGAGGGAACTTACAAGGAAAATAGAAGAGGCAAAAGCTAGAGGTATGTTACCAGAGCTGATGTTAAAGCTAACAGCAAAAATTGTGTTTTCTGATTGGTAACAGCCAACTGTAACAAGAGGCTGTGTGTAAAATGAGATAAGACCAGTGCAGTAACTTAAATCACAGTAACCGAAATAAGAAAAATCTGTATGAAAGGATTTGTTACTGTCAGCATAGTGTTAAAGGAACTGTTCTACAAGAAAAATTTAAAAAACACACCTGGGTTCATTGACTGTGTTACAGAATTAACTTTGCCTTGCTTGTACTATGGGACAAAGTAATTACCTGTGAACTAATCTTTCTCGTGACCATAGTGAAAGCTGTCTGTTTTACACCCGCTTGCATGTACATGTATACAAAAAAGTAAGATTGTAGAAATCCCAATCAATCGTTTGTACTAATAGGATTTGAATTTATGACACTTGAGTAAGGAATGAGACATCCTACACTGTGCCTTGATGTTTAACGAAATTCCTTATATTTTGCATATTTCTTTATTCAGAATATATAAAAAAAATACTTTAAATGTTAACAGGTGAGACAGAGCTACCAGTCTGGCTGTCAGATGATGAGCACTTCCAGAGTTTACTTACAGAAGCAGATAAAATGGTAAGTAATGTATTGAGCTGTAGACTAATCTATGGTTGCCACATAATTTCAAAAGAGTAGAATATGGATTAGAATTGACAGGGAACAGGCGTAAGTCAGAAACAAAAATATTTGACGTATTTAATAAGGTTATGAGACATGGTGTGCAGAGATCTTTTAAACTATACATAGATTTTGAAAAGGAGTGTGTGGAAAAACATTCAAACATCATAATGCAGAGACTACAGCTTC